>SNQJ01S0042605.1:36739-50810 GCA_010110895.2 Picea sitchensis
CGATGCTCCCGCTTCTGGCAACACTTCTCCAAACAGTAAATTTGTGATGTTTAACAAGGCCAACAGTTTTCAACCTGATTCTATTTATGGAATTGCCTATTAACAGTATGCATCATATGGGACAACCGTAGAATCTCAATCCATTTTCAAATGATATGACTACATTTAGAACTATTTTCGGAGGATTTTTTCTCTCCAACTTTATCACTAGAAACCAAAAGAATACAAGGGAGATAGTACAAACATGGTATCCTTTTAGAGGACAACTCAAACAAGAAATATTGCAGACAACTTCCTTTCTCAATATGTATTATAGAAAAGGAAACTGTTCAACTTAGGATCTGCAATGGAAAGTAATTTTGCATGTACTAGATCTGACGATATTGACTTCAATTACAACCCTATGTAATGGGAAAATGAATTAAGTTACAAGGCATTCAGACCATCAATACCTCCAAGTATTTGGTAAGCCACCCAACAGGTCAACAATAAAGCTTTGAGCAACTACCGTCACGCACTAGTGGAGGAGAAATAGAAGCAAACAAGAGGAATGCTAAGGCCAAGGGAAGAAGAAAAAATCAGTGTTTCACATGGACACGTCCCCCAGGGTGGGGGTCACATCCCCCACGTTTCCCACGTCCCCTGGAGTCCCCCCATGTTTTCCACGTCCCCTGGACGGGGACTCTAGGGGAATGTTTCCCCACGTCCCTTTTTGGGGAGATGCGGGGGACGCGGACGTGGACGTCCCCAAATTTTTTTTTCCTAATAAGACTTAAAAAACAAAAAATTTAAAAACAAATATATATAAAAAAAAAAATTTAACACAATCAATTTATTAAATAATTAATTTTTAAGGCAATAACTTACAATTTAAAACAATAAAATATTAAAACACAGTAACTTATAATTTATCATATGTCATCTTATAACTTATGCCCATTATATAACTTCATAAATTTTAAAACACAATTAATTAATAAGTATTTTGCTTAGTACTAATTAATTAGATTCTAGAATGATGAATGATGAATTTAATTTTTAAATCAATGTAACAATATTTATTATTTTACTATTTATGTTTCAACTTTAATTTATGATATATGAATCAATGTATTTCATTACTGAATTTTTGAATTGAATTTTGACTCATGTTTAATAGTTTATATCATTTACAAATTTGAATTTTCAATTTACTAATTTAGTAGTATTTAGTATTTTAGTATTTACTAATGAATTTGCATGAGATGAACATTGAATTGTTATTGTTGAGATTTATCATATTATCATTATTATTTTTATTTTTAAAATTTTATTTTTTATATTTTTTATATTATATATGTGATGTCCCCGTTCCCCATTTCCCAAAAATCCCTAAAATTTGAGGGTACTTCCACACGTCCCCTGTGCGTCTCCACGCACCCGCGTCCCCCATCTTAGAGACTTGGTAGAACATTGAAAAAAATAGTTTAAACAGTGCTATATAGTATATTTCTTGAATCAAAAAGTTCGATTTTCTTTTGCTGCAAAGTTCAAACAAATACACAAATTCTTCAAGGGAATATACTATGGATCCAAATGACAATGAAGCATTGGCATTGATGGCAGAAAATATTGAAAAGACCACACACAATATGCAAGATAATTCTCAACGTGATTAATAAGGCAATAACAAACTTAACCTGATCAATTTTGGCAGAAATTATAAATAAGAATTGTCAACAAATTATTTGAACACATCCTACATATATAACCAGAACTTGATGAGAAACGTGGCATTGGCAGAGAGAAATCAATTTTTGGCATCTTTCTTGCACTTGCACCTTATTTATATCTTCTGTTAGATAGACATTTAGTTTTACTTAGACACATTGTTCTTTATCTTATTTTTTGAGATGCTTTTGCACTTCCACTTTGTCCCTACACCCTACATTGGATGTACTCTTTTAATCCCAGTGATTTATTTTTGTGGTCATTTGTTGGACATTAATAAAATTATCTCATCTTAATTTGCTGAAAACATTCTAAGAAAAATAAGAAGCTAAGCAGTAAATAGCAAACTGTAACTGATCCTCAAACTTTAATTTGAAAAAATATTGCGACAACATGACTAGCACAGAGCCTTGACCTCACCAGTGTCTCTGTGACCCTCTATCAGGTTTTTGCAGTGTTCCACCAAGTTTGCAGGACGGGGGAGCATGTGACCGAGGAGACCAAGGAGACGCACATGGAGAGACACACATGGAGGACATGTGGGAGCACCCCAAAATTTTAAGAAAATTCAGGTGGGGCAGGGAGACGTCAAGGTCCCCATCTCTAAAATGATAAAAATAAAAATAATAATGATAAAATCCCAACAATAGTAATTCATCCCGTGCAAATTCATCATTGTGCAATCTAGTGGACACATTATAATCCTGCCAATCCTAAAATCCTGGAAACTGTTAAGTCTGCTGAACTCTAAATGGATATGAAATTCTACTTTCTCCATATGAAGTCCGATGAGGTTGAAACCACTCTCAAAGATCCTGAAACAATTAACGGTGATGTTAAAAATTTAAGTAAAGGATAGAAAAGGTAAGATAAAGGAGAATGTCAAGTATGATAAAGGAGAATGTCAAAGGTAAAAAGGTAAGGTAAGATAAAGAAGAATGTCATGTAAGATAAAAGGAAAATGTCTAGATAAAGGAGAATGTCAACTTTTACTTTAAAAATTTAATATAACCATTAATTACCAAGGTCACAAACTCCTCAAAGCTCTGTCCTCTGTATCTTTGTTCTGTCTCTGTCCTCTATATCTTTGTTCTGTCTCTGTCCTCTATATCTTTGTTCTGTCTTAAAGGGTTGGTGGACAAAAAATCGGGGGAGGAAGGGCGCTTTGGGGAAATGTGGGGGGCACAACACCCATCCTGGAAGACGCGTTCCCACGGAACACTGGATTTTTGTATCACAATGTATGCCTTTTGTTTGATGTATTGTGGCCTGTTTGTGCTTCATGATAGACAACACTGGAGTTCTTTAAAGTTTAACCAGACTAGGGCCTCTCTGAATATAATTATACAACTCGTAAGCATAATTGTTCAGAATAAACACTGAAATTGGAAACCAAATTGTTAAGCTGTTAACCTTTCATAAGGATTGAAAGAACATCCGCAGAATTTTTATACAATCTTGACAAAATGAAGAAATATGATCAAGAGGTAAGTGATCATTCAGAAAAATTGAGGACTAGCATAGTAGGTTATCTAGAACTGAAACATGTTGGTCTATTTGGTCAACCCCCCCTCCAGCTTAGTTCTCTTCACCTTTTCCAATAGACTATGAACACTTTATTCATATTCTATGTTCATTGTGTGTCTTGTTCACTTGTAAACTGATCCTACTTCCGTCCCTACCTATTGTTGTCTCCTCCATAAATCCTTACATTTTAGAATTCCCGACTCTTCAGATACAATCCGTGATTCTCTAGTAATTTTTTCTGTGACAACAATCAGAAACTGCTTTTTAAGTTTTCATACACCCCTTGGTAATATTCACAACAAATGCTTCCTAAGAGACATTTTTCTTGCTAAATTGCAAGAGCTGCTCATAGTCTGGACATATTACAATTGTTTTCAACCTCTTATTGATGTTTTTTTCTTTTCCTCTATTTCAATGTTGTAGAATCAGCTTCTTAGTTTTTCTCACTACTGGTGCTGGCTTTATTATACAATTTTTCTATTCATAATAAATCCTTTGTAACAATCAGTGTTAACAACCATGCTTCTACCAATATTGGGTATGACTGTTTCCATGCATGCAATGATATTGTAACCCTTTTATAAAGTCCCTTTAATCCATAGCTACCAATCTTTCACAGGATGTTAAGTAAACTGTATATTCCATTTGCAGCAAAAGCATGGTGATGTCATTTTCCCGAAAAATAATACTCTGAAATATAATATGATGAAAAGGTCTTGTTTCTTTGGAATTGTGATGTTGACAGTAAATACTTATTCTCAGGTAAAACGTTGATGAAGTATCTTAGGTCGAAACTTTGAAAAATAATGGTAAATCTACATACCATAATGTGCTGCAATAACTGAGTATATTTCAACTATACAGTCCCTTCCGCAACTTCCAAAAAGTAAATGCACTGCATAGTGACACTTGTGACACTAATGTAATGTTGATAATATATTACTTATTCTGAGGTAAGAAGTTCAGTACACTTAGTTCTGAAATTTCTCAACTCTATAGTCCTTGAGCAACTTCCAAAAAGTAAATGTACTGCATAGTGACACTTGCGATGTCTTTTTTAATCTCAATGAATAATGAAAGTGAAAGCCATCAGAACCCAACGCATGAGCTCTTAAGCGCAGTTAAGATAGAAAGTGTAGAACATGCAAACATATAGCATAAAACCAATCCAGCTTCTTAAATTTGGGTAAAGAACAAAAGCTCAAAATCACTATTTGTCATTATTGAGCAAACCCAACCCACATTATGCCTAAATCAATAGGTCAGTATAGGTAACATTCTCACCACTGACCCATATCCTATATTCACAAGTAGGAAAAAATCATATAGCTAACTGTTTTCATTATTTCCTACATCTGTATATATGCTAAAGTTCTATACAAAACTATGATGAGCACAGCGTAACTTATAAGAGAGATAAATGACTGTCCTTTTCTAAGCTTTCAACCTCATACTACAGGAACGAGGCAACCTCAGAATTGTCGCTTTTGCACCTGTATCTGTAACATTATATCGCTTTCTGCAACCCGGACATCGCCCATCATGCTCAATTATCCTCTTGTGGCAGAACAAGCACAGACGGAATCCACAGGCACACGGGACAAAATTAGAATCAGTAACATCCAAATCCTCATAACAAATAGGGCAAGACAATGGTACCGAAGAAGATGAAGCAGAGGAATTATTCCAGGCACTCCAAGATGAAGGCCGGCACGACTGTGATGGGAAACTGTGGAGTTTTGTGAGCTTTGGCAAGGTGTTCGGACGGGATACATCATCAGGTCTCCAAGCCCTGCCACTGCCACTGCCACAACGAAGAGACCTGTTTGCCAAGTTTGTAGATTTAATTTTATACTCTGGTTTGAGAATCCCATCCTCAATGGAGAAGGAAGATTTATTATTTTCAGAGGAGCCATGATTGGAAATGGATGGAATTTCTTCTTTTATAGTTTTGAAAGAAGAGTCTTCTATATTGAGGGCGTCTGCTGCAGCCTCCCAATCATCTTCAACATCTAAGGGACTCTCATGTTCTTCTTCCTGACTGCTATCGGGTGCTTGGATTTTACTATTAACCTCTTCTGAGCTACATCCCTCGTTATCTTCTTCTTCTTCTTCAACTGAGGCTTCTTCTTCTTCAACTGAGGCTTTCGAGCTTCTGGAATCCATATCCGAAAAACTTCTTCTCGGCGTTTCCATTTGTGTATTATTACTGTTATTAGTATTATTAGCAATATCTTCCCTGGAATTAATTTGATCCCCACTGATTCCATTTTGCTGCTGCTGCCCAACTATCTTATTCTTGCCTAAAGCAAATCAAAAAATTTATTTCAACTCCCATCCTTTGTAATTCAAACAAGAACTCTGAATTCCTATTCCTACTCCCTGCTAATATCAATTATCACAATTCTAACTAATAAAATTAACGAAATCCCAATCCCATAACATACCTTGAGACAACCATTGCTCACGTCGGGCATCCAGCTTGCATTGCTTCAACTTGGCTTGTCTGTTTACCTGAAAACGACAGAACAATTCAATTATTTGCTGAAGATGTACCTTGCTGAACAAATAATTCTCTTATGTTATAAAAACAAAAGAGAATTGCTTTATGGTTAAATATACAAAACAATCCAAAATTCTGTCCATGGAAAATTCTGAATCAATCAATCATTCCTGAAAGCCTTTTTCCTAATTACATCCAGAGGAGGGTGCATTATATATCCCAAGTAAGGGAATATATCAACCTTCAGTGTTTGTGTATTGATTTAGATTGTGCATTGTGGATTGAAAATGGGCATTAACACAGACACATCTAAGCCCGGGTTTGATATTCACCCCAAGAGCATTGAATATAGATGTTAGCACAAACATGTATAAACCAGATTTGATATACACTACGAGTGCATTGGATATGGATGCTGGCACATATCCACCAACACCGAGGTCTGATCTGTACTTCAAGTGCATTGGATACTGATACTCGCACAAATCCATCTAAACCCATGTTTGATATGCACCACTAATGCATTGACTATGGATACTAGGATATACCTATCAAAACCCGAGCACAAACCCAATTATTATATGTACCACAGAATATGGACACTAACACACAGCCATCTAAACCCATGTTTAAATTGATTACGGATGCTGGCACAAACCAATCTAAACAGAGGTCTGATATGCACTACAAGTACATTAAATACGAATACTAGCACAAATCCTTATAAACCCAGGTTTGATATGCTTCACGAGTCCATTGAATGTAAACCCATCTAAACTTAGCTTTGATGTGGTGCATCACGAGTGCATTGAATGTGGATACTCATCAAAACCTATTTAAAACCATGTATGATATGCATCACGAGTCCATTAAATATGGAAACCCAGGTATGATATGCCGCCACTAAATGGATTGAATATAAATATTACTACAGACCCATTTAAACCAGGTCAAATATGCACCACAATTTCGGATTCACAACCAGGGCATCCAACATGGATGCTATCACAAACCCATCTAAAATCCTAGGTCTGATATGCACCAGACTGCATTGAATATAGATACTCGCACGGAAATATCTAACCAAGGTTTGATAGGTTTCGTAAACAGCACGAGTGCATAACTGAACATGGATAATATATACCACACATGCATTGAATAGGTATACTAGCTCAGACCCCTGTTAACACAACTCCGATATGTACCCCGCGTGCATTGAATATGGATACCGTTGCAAACCCATCCAAACCCAGGACCGATATGTACCACAGAATATGGATACTATAAACCACGAGGCTGCAAAGCCTGACAATGCAAATCTTGGGTACACACAAATTTCCAACCCATCGAATATTGAAACTCGATATGAAACTTGCCCCAGGCTCAAATGAGATTGTTCTAGTGAATATTTGGTAGCCAACCATTTGGACCTTTATCTTCTTTGAAGAACCTTTGGGATAGTGGGTATTTGGTAGACAAGCATACGAACCTTTTTCTTCTTGGAAGAATCTTTGGGAGTCCCGGACACTGGCTTGGGTAGAGCTGATTCCGCCTGGCTGTCACAAGTGGATCGCGGATCTGCCTCCGATGGCACCATTCCAGCGCATTCCAGTACCATTTTTTATATTTAAAAAACCCTTCAAAAGCGTAATTGGAGAATCTGCAACCTCTTTCTGATGATTCTAGGACCGTTCTTCTGAGATTTGGCAGGCTCCCAGATGGATTTCGACGATACTCGAATAGAATTCAAGGCATCAAATGCTGTACGCAAAAAATAGCTGTCTGGACAGATAATCAAATGCAACAATAGCTGTGGAGGTAGGCTGCAAGAGTGGAGGGGAGGGCGTATGTATTTTCTTGGAGTCCACAGGGGTTGCTATCTGCTTTATCTCTATCGTCCGTCCGATTGCCACCCGATGAACGGCCCTCGTGGCGATAGGGAATGCACACGTGGAGAGCGCTTCTACCTTTGATTTAATGATGTCAGACCGCAAGAGTTTCATGTGGCTCCTATCCACCATGTCCACACTAAACCATGTAATATAGTGCTTAATCTGGGTAATATAGTGATTAATGGATGTTACAGCGATTAATAAGCCTCCGTAGTGTGTGGGGACTGTATCTTCGATATGTTCTATGATATATTGTATTAATGTATGGATGTGATATGTTCTATGATATATATATATATTACTTTGGAGTGAGTTAAAAAATAAATATTTTTTTAATTTATTTTTAATGGTAAGATAAAGTTTTAATTTAGTTCTTGAATTATCATTTAAAATTGTTTTTACTTAGTTAAGAGCTTATTTTTTTTAAATTTAAGGAAATAAGTTAATGGTTTAAGATTTAAGCATTTGGTAAGAATGAAAGTTTGTTCTTTTAAAAACTATTTAAGGTGAGAGTTTTTTTTGAATAACTAATTGTGATCAGATTTAAGCATCTCGTAGGAATGAAAGTTTGTTCTTTTAAAAACTATATAAGGTGAGAGTTTTTCTTGAATAACTAATTGTGATATTATCTCCACTATTACTTCGTAACTAATAAGGTTTAAAAAAATAAAAATAAAAATCTACTTTAATATATTTATTTTTTTGAAATTTTAATTATTTAAATTTTTTAATAAATTAAAATTTTATGGTTAAATTGTTTTATTAATCAAACAAAACTATGATTTTTAATCAAATTATAAAACTATAATTTTTAATCAAACTATAAAACTATGATTTTTATTCAAATTATTATTGAATTTGAAAAAACAAATCCATGAAAAATAATTGAATTTATACAATTTTTTACTTATTATTATTATTTATATTTAATATTCCATAATTAAAACATAGTGTTTACAGCATGCGATAAGTTTATTAAGTTCTTATTTGGTAGTTGCAAGATTTAAAATCAAAATTTTAAATCTTTAAAATTTTAAAGATTTTTAATCAAATTATAAAACTATAATTTTTAATCAAATTATAAAACTATAATTTTTAATCAAACTATAAAACTATGATTTTTATTTAAATTATTATTGAATTTGAAAAAACAAATCCATGAAAAATAATTGAATTTATACAATTTTTTACTTATTATTGTTATTTATATTTAATATTCCATAATTAAAACATAGTGTTTACAGCATGCGATAAGTTTATTAAGTTCTTATTTGGTAGTTGCAAGATTTAAAATCAAAATTCAATGAACATAAAACCCTAAAAATTAAGTTGAAGTTGTAAGTTAGGTACGGATTTGAGTTTGACAATGATATATAGTTTTTTTCTATTAATGTAGTATAGAATTTTACATCAAATTTTTTTAATGAGTTTAATGAGTTATGAAAAGAAAAAATATTTATATATATATATATATATAAAGTTTTAATTTTGATGTGGTTTTGTAGTAAGATTTAAAAGTATTTTTAATTAGATGAGAATTTATCTTTTTCAAACTTAATGAAAGAAGGTAACTGCCCACTACTTAAAAGCATTTAGTGGGAGTGTTTTTCCACTTTAGTGGATAGTAGTTAATAATGGTTGTCCTTACTATTAGTTATTAGTGAGTTAAGATGGGTTTTGCCACCTTAGAAGAAAATAATAATAATAACAAGTGAAATTAGCAACAAAGTTGTTTATACTTTTTTTCCAAAAAGACAAAGTTGCTTATACCGACCTCTTAGAAATGCTTTAATGTAATATTATGTGTGATTCATGGTTGTCCTTACTATTAGTTATTAGTGAGTTAAGATGGGTTTTGCCACCTTAGAAGAAAAATAATAATAATAACAAGTGAAATTAGCAACAAAGTTGTTTATACTTTTTTTCCAAAAAGACAAAGTTGCTTATACCGACCTCTTAGAAATGCTTTAATGTAATATTATGTGTGATTCAAAACAAAAAACCTAAAGTAATTATGGCTAACTAGTTGTATAAATTTTATGCTCAAACGTGAAATAATATTGTTGGATGAAATTTAAAAGGCAAAGGACTTTGTTTTGTGGAAGATTATTGGATGACACTAGCAGAGAAAATCGGGAAGACCATCCCTTGTAATATACACGACGTGTGGTAATAAAATGAAAGATCGAGTTGGCATGTTACTCGTGATGTTGTGCATGAAAACTCTTTCAAAGTTGGTGAAACCTTCACTTAAACAGTGTGTAGCAACTGGGGTGAACAAACTCGAAATTGGAGATCCAATGTAAAGTTTAACTTTGGTTAACATTTTATGTGTGGTGCATTTACAATTTATGGCACGTGATGAGTCACATGACTGAGTGCATCTAATGCCTATGTTGCCAATGACTACATGTGTAGCATTTCCTTTTTAAAAAATTCAAAGCCTTGGGTTAGGGAAAACAAGTAAGGATGAAGTGAAGTGAAACAAAGCGGAGTCATTATGTTACTTAATATATAGTTGTGAGGCCAGAGTAGTGGAGTGGACAAAAAATAACCCAAGTAGCCCATGAAGTCTGAGATTAACCACATTAGCTTGGGCTACTAATCATTATTTGTTCTTTGTAACATTATTAATGTTAATCGAATAAAGTTTGAAAGTTTTGGCAAACCCTCGTTACTTATATTGTCATTGTTTTTATGTGGATTATTTGCATACGATACAGTTTTTAGCTTTTGTATCCACAACGTTTCCTCTAAATTTGCCATCTTTGACATGTCGCTTAACTAAAATAGGGTATAAAATGTCCATGAACTATGCTATTATATATTTCAAACATAAACGGAGATTGATATCAAGCAACATTGAATTTGCAATGTTCTTATATTTATGAAACTAAAAGCATGACAAGTACTGCCTTGTGATCTAACTAGAACCTATTCCTATTTTAGGCAAATTTCACTATACACATAAGGTTTAGCTTTGATCATTATGATGCTTAAAATATATAGTGAGTCAACTTTGATTATTACATATTTTGAAGATGGTATATACCATCTATCAAGGAATATCCAACAAGATCTTACCTCAGTTATGGTAAGACAAGATTAGCCCTTGAGCATAGCTTATGCCTATTTTAGGCAAATTTCACTGTACACACAAGGTTTAGCTTTGATCATTACGATGTTGAAAATATATAGTGAGTCAACTTTGATTATTACATATTTTGAAGATGGTATATACCACGTGTCAAGGAATATCCTGCAAGGTCTTACCTCGGTTCTGGTAAGATAAGATTAGCCCTTGAGCATGGCTTAATAGATTGTTATAAGAAATTATTGCCCATCAAATGCCTCTGAATTAGACTATATTTCCTTCTATATTTTATGTTGTAATCTGAGTACAGTTCAATAAAATATATTATATACATATTTGAACATACCCATCTATAAACAATATAATATGTCCATCTCTACAAAGTTATAGTCAGTTTCCTACAAAACCAAGTTTATAAGCACTTTCATTTTGATTTTGAATTGGGGAAATTCCGACTCTCACTGACATAAAACAGCATGTGGTATTCTTAGAACCAACCTAAATTTTAGTAAAACAACCTATAGGATTCTTAGTGTGGCCCTATAACCTGAGGATGCAGAACAGATCAATGGAGTGGACTAAACCATGAGCTTGCATTTTTTCAATTTCAGTTAAACAGGGCCATAGGCTAAGAGTTCCAACCACTATTCTTGTAAAACAACTTTTGATACTTGTTTTGACAGTTATATGAAGCACATATTTGTAGTTACAGTATGCATTTGTCAAATCATACCATCATTGCATACTTTGCAACAAGATGTTAATATACATGTAACCTTACACTAGGAGGATCCCACATTAGTTTTGGGTTCACAATGTTGAGTTGAAGGAAAACATTATCGACTTGAAAAACTTTTGGCTCAGAAGCTTGAAAAGTCAGGTAGGGCGATTGGAACCTTGAAATATCCAAGTGGGGAATGCTATATTATTGGTATAGAAAGATTATTGGAATCTTTGTGCAAAAATATATATAGTGCATATATTTCAATTATATATGTTATAACCTATATAAAATATATGTGATCACGAGGATGTCGACTTCCCAATTGATAACCAAAACTTAGATTTTTTGGTATTGACGTTCCCGAGAAGAACGATCGCAAATCATGGCGCCACGATAGAGAGACAAAGCAAGACACAACCCACCTATAATAGAGTGACAGAGGGACCCATGATAACCTAGCCCAAGCCCAAAAACACAACAAAGAGAAAGAGCATAGGACCGAAGGTGCAAGAGAGAACCTATAATAGAGGACACTTGTCGTGTCTACTGACACATTTCTAGCTATGTGGGATACAAATGCATACTACAACATTGATAAGAGATTAGCAGTCATTTTGAGACCCTTTCTTCTCAAACTATGTCATTATTAACAGAACAAAGGGTTCTAGAATTTCGTAGCAATAGTGATCCAAAAAGGATCCAGAGGAGACTAAGGATAACTCGGAATTCACAGAAGCAATTCAGGAAGCTCAAAATGGCCTCAACAGACAAAGAAATGGAAAAAAATCAAAGTCCTCAAAACTCAGTGAAATTGGCATCGTCGTGAAGAGTGTGTTGCAAGCTTTACAACAGCATAAACGACTCGTCAAACAGAGTTATGGATCAAAAGATATCCGCGGTCAAAGTTTTGGTCAACCTAGCCCAATGAGCAGGGATGAGTCAACATTTGTACTGCTAATGTCAACATCAGTACGGATGATGTCATCATCTGTACAGGGTACATGGCACATGCAGAGGGAGACACGTGTCAGCATGACATCAACATGATGGCGTGGTAGCACCAGAGGCTGCCACGTGTCACTCATTTTTGGACTTTTTCGATCAAATCCATGGACCAATGAGAAGGTGCCACATGGCATTCCATACAACCACGTGGCAGACCGTACAGCCACATGTCAGATGATGTGGTAAGCTAATGGCGCAAAATGGATGATGTGGCGTTGATGGTACATGAGTGGTGGCGTGGCCCAATGGGAGGCTGCCACGTGGCTCATTCATGGGTTGCCACGTAGTAGCAGGAAAACGCCCAATGAGGGCCAGCAACCAAAAAATCAAAAAAATATATATGGCAGGGTTGGTTGGCGCCAACCCCCAATCTGCCATTTTAACCACATATCCCGCCATATCGGACTGGCCACAACAACTTTCCGCCAAATCTAATGCCACTACCAAAGTTAGCAGAGGAACATTCCACTGTTGAAAACAAACAAGCAAAAGGGAGGAGGTTTGCGGGTTTGACCCTGGGACCTCCCCCAATACAAGCGCCTAATAATACCTCTGCCAACCGTTGGGCCAAATGGCCAAGTTGGTAAGTCTGCCTCGATTTTAATTTAAAAACTGATCTTGCCAATGCATGGGGGGGAGACCAGGGCATGCGACATGTCGTACCAGGGCACGAAAAACAATGCAAAAGGACAGTCATTAATGCAAACTGCAGGGACAAAAACTTAGACAAATTTTCTCAAGGGCCTGAAAGTGCCAGACTCAAAACGATGCGTGGAGACAGTCATTTTTGGGTAATTTGACGCCACGAATTCAGTGGTGTTGTCTGTTTTCTGATCTGAGCAAAGCTTCTGCAGCTTAACTCCCGAAAGAGGTATACTTATGTATTTTGCCAAATTATTTTATTGAGTTAATAAAAAGACCTACCCATTTGAGAGCAGGACCCGAAGACGTAGTCCACCAAGGACGAACTCTGTTATCAAGTTTTCTTTTTGTGTTCAGATTTGATGCATAAGTCTCTTCATTATTGAGTTATTCCTTCTTTATGGTGCACTTCATTTTATGCTCATTTAATGAAATTCTTTAATAAGTCACATCGATGAAAAGATCTCGGATCAAATAGTGAGCATGGACAAGCAACCATTATTTGTGCTCAGCCTATCGATAACTCCCATCTTTCAGTATTGCCAAAACTCATAGCGCTTTTGGCAACATCAATGGCTCGATGGATCGCAAGAACATGAGTATCAATTAATTTATGAAACAAGTTGACTAAACATAGCAATGGGTTACAGAGCAAGTAAGCATTTTCACTTCAATGCTCTAATTGCTTAATTCCACATGCATTGCTTACATCTTCATTCCACATGCATTACTTACATTTTCAATTTTTGTTTGCATATTATTTTCATCATTGATAGATCTTTAACTCACTAGCCAAATGAAGATGTACATGTTCAATTATCTTGTTTAAATTTTAAATTGTTCATGAGATAAATCTATTTTCAATTGCTAAAACCCTTGAAAGAAATAGAATTGACAATCTATGATAGCATAAAAAATGGTCCAGTCTACAACAATTGTGGTGGAAAACCCCCAGATTCTAAAGGTTGTTTCCA
>SNQJ01S0042606.1:0-36487 GCA_010110895.2 Picea sitchensis
TGAACATTTAAGTGGGGTAAAAGGAGGTTTCCCCCTCAAAGAGGCTTATTATCTGAAATTATCTCTTTTTCAAGGCGTTGAGTACTTTTCCTGAGGTTTTTCTATGCTATATTGAAGTTTGGTTCTTAACAAGTACTTATTTGGTGATCGGTTGTTGAGATGTTGATTTCCTATTGTGGAATTTCTCCTTCTTGTTCGCTCGATCCTAACTCATCCCTTAAGTTGTCCATTAGGGTTATCGGTGTATCGAGTAACTCAGTGTCTAAGACACTTTCGACCTCCTGGTCGGTCTGTGGAAGGCTTTAAATTGGAGCATCGAGAGCTGGGGAAGATGCTTTCTCGGGTTCCTTTTCTTTTGTAATCTGTACCAGAGTCACCAGGGAAACCTTCAAACTCTCCTCATCATCATAGATAGTTATTAAGTCATGCAAGGGGTTTGGTGCAATAGTTCTACCTGGTGCCCTTGATATCTTAGGATGAGTTAAAATTCCCTCGGGTGATCTGATCTATGGTCATGGACTTTAAGTATTTTCTGGCCCAGTGATTCCTTCAAGTTGTATCGTATTTGAGCCATTTGGCTCACCTTTTCTTGCAATTGGGTTGTCAGTGGGAACCCTTGTCATCTCCACAAGATCTGGGTCATTCTGCAACTGATCAATGACTCTCTGTGCCTTTTCCATCAAGAGAAATCCCCTTGTCTGTGCCTATGGTGTTAAGAACAATCCCCTTCTCTACACCTATGTTGTCTCTATCGCTATGATTTTTTCCCTAGCTCCGAGGGCCTCTTGAGCTGACTTATCTATTGTTTCCACTTGTTCATCCATGATCATGGCCTTGAATCTGGTCATGTTTGGGTTGGACATCCTCTGCACCACCGCGTCACATTTCTGGGTGTTCTCTATGAATACTTCATCCTCAAATTTATCATGAGCATACGACCAACAAGAGGATACTTGTGATGCATGTTGGAGGACCAGGCCTTTTGGATCATGCTTGCAAAATCGACATGTAGGGAACCTAAATTCAAGTTGGCTCATTCCCTTCTAGTTTGTCTTGAGAAGTATCCTTTACCAGATAGAACCCCACATGGAAACTGTAGGGTATGAAGGCTTGTTTCTTGTCTTTGACCAATGTGGCATAATAGCCCTGCAGGATGGTCTAATAACATATTTCTCCCATGACGAGCTGGTTTGGGACATGATATGGTAGAATATGTGGTTCTACGATGGCCCTGAACACCCTGATGTAGGTTGAGTTATTGTCCAAGTACCAATGGCCTACCTTGGCTATCATTTTCTTGGCTACCGCCGATAGCCTTGGGCATTCTTTCTTAAAAAGAATAAAATAAATGCGGGCGATGAATTCATCACAGATGAGTGCGTAAGATTTATTATACATGTTCTCCCATAGAACGTTGAACCAGATGTGGACTAGGATATTTGCAACATGCCATCTTAGATTCATGTCAGCGAAGACATTCCTTGTGCACATGACATCGAGCAGATATGAAGCCATGTAGAAATTTGTTGCCTCTCCTTCCTTCTACGATTGAGCCTGTTCTTTACAGGTGCTCAATTGTTTCAATATTATATCTCCCTAGTTGAAGCTACTCCCGACGATTTCTACTATGTACGCCAAAGGCATACATGCTTCCGAAAACTCAGAGCAATCCTTTTCTCCATATAGTCAGCAAATGAGATCCATCAAATAGATGTATGGCTCCCTCAGGTTGATTATCCTGTACCATCCATTGATCTGATTGGTGAATTTCTTGTCTTCTCTCCACCATGAAGCCATCAACCAGCTGGTGTCATGGAATTAACATAACTTCACCATGAAATATGTGTTGAGCAGCTCTTCTGGGTCCTTGAGCTTGTAGTATTTTTGGACCTCTGTCGAGAGAAAAACTCTGACTCACTTTCCATTCTCATCGTTGATCAAACATTTCTTCCCATCCATGTGGTCTATGAGCCACTTCAAGACCTCTATGTAGGGGAAAACGGGGGTTCTTCTTGCCACCATGTGTAAATATGATCATTAGATGTTGGGGAATACCTGGTCATTGAGTGCCCTTACGTCCGGGTCGCTGTGTGGGATATTCTTCAAGAATTATTCTCTGCTAATCTTGTTTAAGATATCCCCCCACTATGGGAGCACTGCCTTGGATCCAGTGCTTGCCTTTGTATTTCCATAGGTCGAAGGTTGTACGAAAAAATTATTTTTTGTTGTTTTGACGATAGGATCCACCCTAGGGGTGTATTCGAACTGCCTCACGATACCCAGAGAAGAACCTTCACCTATCTCTGGTTCTTTAAGCTTTGGTGCTCTTGGCAAGCGTTTGGTGGTTGGATTTCTCGATGGAATTGTTCCTGCAACTTGAGCAAAGTTTGGATATTTTTCAAGAAACTAGATGAACACATATAAATTATAACCAACAAATTGAAAGACTTGGATACATACCTATGAAGATTTGTTAAACCTGGTTTTTGGTAATCAAAAGGGGTAGTCCAGTTCTTGAGTTTCTCACTTTTCTCCTTCGAACGCTCTAGAATTTACTTATGTGCAGAATGAATTTGTTCCAAACAGTTCTAGAGATTTAAATAAAGATGATCTTAGTGTGTCACATCATCCATTCAATTTGGGTTATGAGTGAAAATTCAATAAATCTGCCGCTAGATCTTCAGAGGTTCTTAAACTTGAATTCATTGTGGGTTGATGGAGGAGGCATGGGTGGATATGTGGTCTATCAGAGATTTCAATTTTTTTTTTAATTGGCGCACGAGGTAGAAACTAATGCAGGATCAAGCATTAATGGTTCCTTAAATGTCCAAAATACGATCATATATAATGTTGCAAATATCCCAACGTGCCTCTCTTTCAGTGGGTGGATCGGGGGTCGGGATTGTGCTATGAAAATTTTCATTGGTATCCTCCTCCAAAAGATCCAACACTGATCGATCTTACCGTACAGAGATGAGGTGGTAAAGATGACTAGGAGGCGTGACTAGGACCTAGGGGACCCAAAATGACTCAAGATAAAACTATACCATATGATCCTCTTACGTGGTAAAGACATGTGGCATTCGAGACTAGTGGATTCATTCGCTTGTGTCAGTCGGAGTCGGGACTTTCTTTAAGCCATACATTTCTAAAACCCAAACCTAACTTGTCGATGACTGAAAGTGTCAAGGATCGGCGATCGGCGTTAAACCTAACCAAGTGTTCTCAAGTTGGTTCCCTCAAAAAACATTTGATACCAAAAATGTATCAGGGGTCGACGATCCGAGATAACTCTATTGCAATCGAAATGATTGTTGTGATATTTCTAGATTTTCACCGATCCCGATAAGGTGCAACAGGTATCAACTATCGGCGATTTCTTTACGTATTTTGTTAACGTATGTCTTTCTCATATTCCGTTGACGTCGAAGCGGATCGGCTATGTCTCAAGCCTGTATACGAACAACTTATATAAACCAAAACCTCCTTCTACCAAGGTTGATGAATATCGACGATCAACGATTGTTGCTTTTGGTGGTTCCTTTATTTAAATCAATTATTTCCAACGCCGAACCTGAGCATGTTAGGTGCATCATTTGGCTGTCGACTCTTTATTTGGGTGTTATGGTCTTTGCATCATGAGATTTCATAAGTTCAAATAGGCTTGAATATGTGATAAGATTCATGAAAACAATCAAAGATAAAACATTTCCGAAAATGAACTCGAGTCAAACAGTGCAGAAAACCAAGTGGTACCCAAAAAGTGACAAAATTTGATAAGGAGTTTTAGGGTGTGTTGAGTGCTCAACAGGTCTATGGCTTCCTTTTTTCCATTATCAATCTCTCCCTCCATCCTTTTGTCTCTTTTCATTGCTTCCTCCCTTCCCCCATGCATGAAGGGAAGTTTAGTTGTCTGATGCCATTGTCATTACACCTTTTTTATACAGTAAGATCTTGATTGAAGTTTACAATGATCTAATATACCTACCTCGAGTTCCTCTCAGGAGTTCCTTCTCTACTGCACTGTAAGAATTTGTATTATCTGCTGGAAATTCTACGATAAACCCTGCAACAATATTGTCTAGCTAGAAATATACTCCACATGTGAATTTGTTGTTAACCTGTTGTAACTGCGCGATCTCCACGGTATTCCACTCGATTTGTCCAATTCTATTTGTAGGGTGGTTTTCTTTCAACCTAAATATCCACTCCTTCAACACATGTAGGAAATCACAGGAAAACACATCATGTAGGTAGCTAAACACGTACTTGTCCAGATATTTGCACGGTGTTATTTTAGAGTTTCTGTTATCCTTTTGCGCAAACTCGTGCTCCTTTGTTTTCAACCAGTTTTCAATATCTATCTTCGTTGGATTCCATGGTCTGAACATTCCTTTTTATACCTTCATTCTTTTCTATATTCTTTCATGGATCCCACTCACTCAATCCCATGCAGTTCCAGCCAGCAACGAAACCATTTGTTGGTTATTAATCTCTCTTCGTACTCTTTGGCTGAGACCCAGTTTCAGATTCGAACAAGCTTCCAACAAATCCCTCTAAAACTATCAGCCCTCTTGGTAAACCAGAAGGCAACACATCACACAAGGGTACTGCGCAGTCTCACCCGAGATAGTTCTATGGGTGACTTCAACGCTCACATGCTTGCAGTTTAGGAAAGAGTGGGGATATGGGATTGAATTTCATCTTCTTAGGCCTTTATCTAGTTGTTCTTTCTATTATTCTTAATATTCATTCATTTTCTAAATATACACATGCAGTCTATCAGATCTAACATATAACAGTTATCACAAAATTATCCATTCATCCATTCATATTATAACTACTTACAGAAGGTAAACATGCGATCAATCACAACACATAACATAGGTGTTACCTTGGTTAACCCCCTCCTGAGCTACATCCACAAATATATGGATCTCGGGATCTTTTATTATGGTTCTGCAATATATGGCACCACACGCATTACAACTCCATTCATACAGTCACAAAATAGACTCTACGAACTTTGTGATTATGACTAGATCACACCAGGCTCCTTAGCCTATGATCTAACCCTCAAGGTCTAGCTACTTTTCTCTTCTACAGCTCAACAACTTACAAAAATGGTATCCGATCTTCCAAAATTTCCTTGACTGAACGGACCAAAACTTAGAAACCAAAAAAACCAACTCCAACCTAGACCTCCTAGGTGCTTATTTTTACTATTTTTTATCTCATCGACCAATACAATCTCCTACAAAAACCATAACCCTAATGTGGTTAGGTTTTCTTGCATGCACACCTTGCATGATTTCCTCGCATGTGTTGCTTTTCCTTTCCGTTGTCTCTTTCCAATTCTAGGTTTTATCCTCCAAAAATAGTATTTTCCTCAAAATAGGCCTGCACCCAACAACTGGTTTGGTTATTTTTACATGCATGTAGTCTGTGTGTGAATTTTTGTACATGCATATCATTATTGTAATTGCTTGACTATTAAATATATATTAAACAAGTTCTTCCACCTAAAACCATATGCAAAATCACCACGCATGTTAAATTCAAGTTATCAAACGCAGTCAGAAACCTAAATAACCCATTCAACCACCCAAAGAGTTTTAGATCTATGATAAACATGGTCAGTAGAGAGTTAATATCCAAATATGCAAATTTGGGATATTACAAGTGGTATCAGAGCTTTAGTCCTACCATCCTGTGACTAAATTTTTCATGAGTTCAATAGAGAACCCAGGGAGCCGTGAGCATATAGGTGACAAATTCATCACTTACAACAAGCACAGAGAGAGGAGAGCACCAAGATCATAATATCCCCCCTTTACTCAGAGTTCAAAGGAAGAGGAAGAGGCACAACGTGAAGCAGAAAGAAGGGAAGAGCGTGAGGCAGAGATTGATGCAGAGACGAGGATGGGAGACATATATGAAAGGCCAGAAGGTAGTGAAAAAGCACCCATGGACCTAGAAGTGGCCTTCATGTAGGTTCTTAACAATTTGGTGATAATTTAGTAGGCCATGACTCAGTCTTTGGCACAAATGGCAAATAGATTGGCTACAGGGAACATTCCAAGAGAAAAATTCCTCCATGCAGAACATGGGAACTCAGGGGAAGGTAGTAGACCCCATTCACCTACTCACACCTACACATCATCAAGTATGATTCCCAAGCCACTATTCCCTACCTTTTAGAGGGAACTTCCAACAACAACAACTAAATATCCAGTAGCACAGAGACCAACCACACAGGTAGAGGATATTCTTTATTATAGGAGAGAGTATGCATCCCTAGGGCCAGAGTTTCATAATGACATGACTTTAGTAGAGTCTTGTGGACTTAGACTCAGGAACCATCCTAGATATCCTCGGAGGGGAGGACAACAACAATAGTAGGGACATAACATGGAGTTCATTTAGAAAGTAGGGAAACTCATTATACCCACTTTTGATGGATCATTTAAATGTACTGCCAGATCTTGGGTACAAAAAATCGACACGTAATACAAGCTCAACCAGATGACAGAAACTGAAGCTATTAGTTTTTCTACTTTGCATTTGGAGGGAGAGTCTTACGAGTGGTGGCACCATGGACTGGTGACGTTGGGTCACAGTCACATAACCTCATACAGGGAGTTCATGGAGAGACTTATGGACATGTTTGACAGGTGGGATCCAGAGATCCACTTCAGGGACTTAGCGTAGTTGAGACAAACTATTACACATGATGCATTTATCACAACGTTTTAGAGAATAGATGTGACAATGAAATACATTTCAGAGCCTAGAATGGTCATGATTTTCATAGAGTCTCTCACATAACCCTTAAGAGGATGGGTGAAGGCCTACAGACCTCACACACTATAGGATTTCATCCTATGCACTAGAGATCTAGCAGAATCGGTGTCGAAAATCAATTTTTTTTTCCAAACCCTTTGTGCCACAGAAGGATCAAGATAAAAAACCATTCCAAAGAGAGTGGAAGGGTAAGGATAAGCTGGATGATGATACGAGGTGTGAGCTTATGAGGAAGAATCTATGTTTCAATTGCAGAGATCCATGGGTCCTCATCCACAGGTGCATGGGCAAGGGACAAATCCACTACATTGAGGTTGTAGCAGACAGTGATGAGGAGGAACAACAAAGTCAGGCACAAGACAATGAGTCCACTATCTCAGAGGAGGAGCCATTGAAAGAGGAGGAGGAGCCTCCAAAGATACCACCGACACTAGTAGGGGCACAACCATTGGTAGAGCCACAACCTCGCAAGAAGGCCAAGAGATGAGAACCAATGAAGAGAGGAGTCATAACAACCCTTTCTGGAGTCCCTAGGTATGACACACTCAGGAACAGAGAGACTATTCAAGGATAATGCATCGTTTCCTTTATAGATGGTGGGGAAACTCACAATTTCATTAGCGTTGCACTGGTAGCTGGGAGAGCACTGCAAACATAGGAGTTTGAGGGTTTTGATGTTGCAGTAGTTGATTGTCACACGGTAGAGTGTTTGGATCAAGTTCTTGACTTAGAGGTACATCTGGGAAACTACACAGTGAAGGATACATTATATGTGGTTGACATTTCTAACACAAATGTGGTATTTGGAGTCTAATGGTTGATCACCTTGGGAAATATTTCTAACAATTACCAAAAAATCAAGATGGGATTCAGAGACACTGATGGGAAGAAGATTTTACTAAGGGGTATGTCGACAGGGGCACCCATAAAAATGTCATCAAAGAGGATGGAGAGGTTCTTCATACATGGGGGAGTATCATATGCAACAGAGTGTGTGATCAATAGTGATCAACACGCGAAGGGATTCAAACAGTCGCCAACAATATCAGGCTTAGATCGGGGCTTTGTTGAGTCAACATGAGCAAGTTTTTGGTCTGATGCCGCCAGGGAGACCCCTAGACATAGGGTTTGAGCACACCATACAAATGGAGGAAGGTAAAAACCCTATGATAACAACACCCTATCGTCACCCTAAGAGGTTATAGGATGATATAGAAAGATAAATTAAGGAATTTCTAGCGATGGGACACATCAGGCCCAGTAGTAGTCCATTTTCTTCTTCAGTAGTCTTGGTCCTGAATAAGGATGGTACTATGAGGATTTTTATAGATTACCATGCTTTGAAAAAAAAGACAATAAAAAATCGATATCCTATCCCACACATTAATGAGTTGATGGATGAAATCCATGGGGAAATTTTATTTTCAAAGATTGATTTACGCTCTGTCTACCATCATATCAACAGTAGAGAGTGGGATATAGAGAAGATGACATTCATATGCCATTATGGAAATTTTGAGTTCCTAGTAATGCCATTTGGGATAACCAATGCACTAGCCACATTCCAGTCTTTCATGAACCATATATTTTGAGATCACTTGAGGAAATCGTTATTGGTGTTCTTCAATGAAATATTGATATGCAACAAGATAGGGGAGGAGCATCTGAAACATTTGGATGAGGTACTCAATATTATGGAGGAATAGTCATTGTATTCCAAGGAGTCAAAGTGTGAGTTTGTCATGATAGAGTTACTTTACTTGGCTCAAATTATCAGTGAACAAGGGATGCAGATCCATCAGGAGAAGATCAAGGCCATCTTGGATTGGCCAACACCTAGGAATGTGATAGAATTGAGGAGTTTCTTCGGGTTGTACAGATACTACAGTATGTTCGTGAAGGGTTTTTCACATTTGGGGGCACAACTCATCGAACTCAATAAGCGGGGAGCCTTCATATGGACTAACGAGTCACATAATGCATTTGAGCAGATGAATGTTGTAATGGGCACATGCCCAATACTAGCATTTCCCGATTTCATGCTACAATTTTTTTTGGAGTGTGATGCATCAAGAGAGGGGATCATAGCAGTGTTGACGCAGGGGGGACACCCCATTATATTTGAGAGGATGAATCTCAGCCAACCAATGAGGTTTTATCTCATTTACGATAAGGATATGCTAGCAATAATGCATGCTTTGACCAAATTCTGGCAGTACTTGGTGGGAAACAAATTTGTGGTCAAGACATACCATAATAGATTGAAGTATTTCCTTGAGCAAAGAGATTTTAGAAAGAGGCAACAAAATTTGGTGACAAAGGTCCAGGCCTTTGATTTTGACATAGAGTATGTCAAGGGAAAGAAAAACATTGTGGTGGATGTACTTTCTAGGAGACCAACGACCTATTCTTTGATGGAGATCTCAATAGATTGGAAATCACACTTGTTAGTAGAGTATTCCAAATATAAGTTTGCATGTGATTTATTGGATGGATAGGTACATGACGACATGTACAGAGTCATTGATAAGGTCATCTTCTTTAAAGACTGAGTCTACCTTGTGCCTAGATCTAATCTCAAAAATAATATCTTAGTGGTAGTACATGACTCACCTTTAGTAGGCCATCAGAGCTTCTTCAAGACATATAGGCAGGCTAGGGAGATATCCTCTTGAAAAGGTCTCAAGAAGGATGTAATAAGACATATCAAAGACTGTGTGAATTTTTAGTAGAACAAGTCAGAGCAGACACTCCCAACAGGGTTTCTTCAACCACTCCCTATTCTAGATCACAAATGGGAAATTATATCCATGGACTTCATTACAGGCCTACCTAAGGCTCAAGGTAAGGACTACATATTCGTAGTGGTTGACAGATTGACCTAATTTGTGAACTTTTTCACTATTCGTACATAATACAATGCAGTGCAGGTGGAAGATTTTTTCTTCAGAGAGATATTCAGACTTCACAGGATAGAGTATAGTCAGTGACAGAGACAGACGATTCATCAACACATTTTGGTATGATTTATTCATATTGGTTGGTACAGAGTTGACACCAAGAACGATTTACCATCCCCAGACTGATGGGCAGACTGAGATAATCAACAAGTGGATAGATGGTGTTGTAGGTGAATCCCCCTATGGACAAGTGGATTCCCTCTTGGTCTCTATACTCCTAAGGCCAAGACAGAAAGTGCTTAACATGGAAATTGACTTCCTCTTAGATCTAATCAAGCTAATGAATGAAAGAGAAGGAGAAAGATATGTACCTTATGAACGATGTTTGTCCCTGCAAAGTCCAGGCTGAGCTTCAATCTTGAGCTCCTTGATAGGTCCTGCAAAACAAACAAAGATACAATGGAATTCCTACTCTACTAAGATTAGCTCAATCATAGATCCATCTACTGTAGACAAACTTATATGGAACAAGCACAAGTTTGAAAGAAATAGACCAACCATTGATTATATTAATGAGAAAAATTAAAATTACTTACAATCCTTTGAATGAAGGTGCATCAACTTCTTCCATTTCTCCTTGTCCAACCCCTTTTCTCAATCAATCTCCATTGATTTCTTTAATGACATCGCACTCATGAGATCATAAGTTTGATGTAATTCCAAATTTCCATTGTGCCTTTCACCATGAGAAGGCCTCCTTATATAACCTTGGAGAGGTCCAACCACTTGAGATATCTTTGGGATAAGTTGAGGATTCCTCTCCTTCAATTGAGGATCTCCCCTAAGATCATTCCTTGACCATCTATTCAAATCCAACTACCTTCAAGAATTGAGGGATTCTTCCCTTATTTTCCTCAACAAACCCATAATTTGCTAAAAAGAGGGTAGCGCTCCCCCATAAGGGTGCACAAGGTGCTCAATCACTCCCCCAAAGAGGCTCAGGGAGCGCTACCACTCCATGACAGTGGGTAGGGGAGTGCTCCTCTCCAAAATTCATTTTTTGAGTGGTTTTTGCAATGGTAAAAAGCTTGTACCTCCTGCTAAATGATTTTTCTTCTTCCAAACCACCTTTGAGGTGTCTTTAAGTGTCTTTGTGATGTCTTTAGAGGCATGACATAGGCAAGATGGAAGTATACTGTTTGTGACACTTGCAACACTTGTAGTCAATATGTGACACTTGCGGACAAGATGCGACACTTACAACACTCGTAATGATGACACTTGCAACACTATCGAAGTGAGTAATTTTGAGGTGTAATAGATTGCCCCCCAAAGTATGAAGTTATAAGATGATGATGACTAAATTACTTTGTAGACTTTTTCGAGCAAGGGTATGGATGCAGAGAAAGTGGAAAATGATGCACACAACCATCAAACAAATATTATGATATGTTTCAAAACCCAAGGCAGACATACCTATGCTTGAGTGATAAAGACTTTTTAGCCGCTATAAAATACACTACGAATCCATAATTATATTGACAAAATGGTATAGCCACTGTAGATACAATGTGGATCTATACTCCTATAACCTGAACTGATCGTAACCACGAAGAATACACAGTGGCTCTACGAGATGAAAATACATAGCCACGACCAATACAAAGTGGATCTATTTAACAGTATATGTGTCATAGTTCAAAAGAACTCCTTCGCAACCTGGGCAAAGTATGCATAAAAGTGATGACTCAACCCAGGGTCTTCTTACTGATCCTGATGTAGTACAAATCTAACCATGTGAATAGATTTCCTAATGTCGAACATGGCAGAAACCACTTGATTATCGGTCAATGATGTAAACCGTTAACAAGCGTGAGAGAGATCACCATTGATGTCAATGATTCCCAAGGTACTCTAGTACATTCCAACGAATTTGAATGAATGAGTTGAAGTCGAACATCCATGGAATCATCCGATCAGAGGTCAATGATGTAAACCCACTATCATACATGAGGAGGCCTGTCATTGAGGCATGCAGGTCCCAAGGTACTAATTGGTTTCTAAGTCTAGTTCCTAGATAATGGGCTGAAGTCGACAGGAATAGACTCGTCGAAGGAGGGCCTTGATATATCCCCCATCAACAACATGAAACTGACACAGAGATGTAATTGGTAGATCAAATTAACATGGACTAACACGAGTATTGAAATAGGATATTTGTGATGGCTGACTCTCAAGGCAGATACTTCCTTTGAACACTGAGGCACGACAGTAGAAACCTGACATGGACCAAAAATTGGTAATGCAGTGGATGCTATGAATTTCATTAGGTGACCCAAAGGAGTAAAAGAAACTCAAAGGATTGGCTCAGTGTAGAGGTTCAGTGGATTAAAATGCATGCAAAGACAAAGTGTTGTGTTCAAGGGCGACTGTAAGAGTTACTAGTAGTGTTCTCAAAAACTGCTTGGCTTGCTTCTTTCAATTTTTTCCCCATCCATATAGACGAGTACCTCTTTTTAATTTAACGAGCTCGAGGAGGGTAACACATGATCGATATGACTCACCTTTGGTAAGTCCTTCTACCTTTGTTTAACAAATTGGAAGAAGTAAGGGTTTGATGCCATATGGGCCCTTCAATGTATGATTGTTTAACGAGTCCAGAGAAGGTAAAGTCGGTAGTTTTTCATATTTAGAGAGTCTGAAAAAAACTTAAAGACGACTCCAATGTTGTCCTTTTTCGTAATGTTAGTCTCGCGAGGCTGAAAAGAGATAAATTATCACTCGAAAGACGCCATTTCAAACCTTTTAACGAGTGGGAAAGGAAGCAAGATCACTCGGCAATATTTTCATGTTTAGAGAGTCTGAAAAGATCTCAAAGACGACTCCAGGGGGTTCCTTTTACATATATCCATGCAGGTCCGAAAAAGAGATAAACGTTTACTCGGATGAATTCTCATGTATTTATGAGCACAAGAAGGAACAAATACTAAGCTTGGTATTCCCCCAGCTTGAAATCTGGGGGATTAACTCCAGAATGATCATCGAAGGATGGAGACATGCCCTCCAAGCTTCAATTCATTCACTGATGTTGAGATTGTCACCAATTTCATTATTATAGGGAGAAAGAGGATAAGAGGGGATGGAATGAAGGTTCAAGAGAGGTGACTGTTTAATTTTTTAACGATCTTGACATAGAAAAATAACTATGCTCAGGGCTCCTGGTTCAATCCCTAGTGGAGTCACCAATTTCTGTTTTAGGTGAATCCCCCTGCGGACAAGTGGATTCCCTCTTGGTCTCTAGACTCCTAAGGCCAAGACAAAAAGTGCTTAACATGGACACTAACTTCCTTTTAGATCTAATCAAGCTAATGAATGAAAGAGAAGGATAAAGATATGTACCTTATGAATGACATTTGTCCCTGCAAAGTCCAGGTTGAGCTTCGATCTTGAGCTCCTTGATAGGTCCTGCAAAAAAAAAAAATATACAATGGACTTCCTACTCTACTGAGATTAGCTCAATCATAGATCCATCTACTGTAGACAAACTTATATGGAACAAGCACAAGTTTGAAAGAAACATGCCAAGCATTGATTATATTAATGAGAACAAGTAAAAGTACTTACAATCCTTTGAATGAAGGTGCAACAGCCTCTTCCGGTTATCCTTGTCCAACCCCTTTTCTCAATCAATCTCCACTGATTTCTTTGATGACATCTCACTCATGAGATCATGAGTTTGATGTAATTCCAAATTTCCATTGTGCCTTTCACCCTGAGAAGGCCTCCTTATATAACCTTGGAGAGGTCCAACCACTTGAGAGATATTTGGGATAAGTTGAGGATTCCTCTCCTTCAGTTGAGGATCTCCCCTAATATCATGCCTTGACCATCTATTCTAATCCAACTACCTTCAATAATTGAGGGATTCTTCCCTTGTTTGCCTCAACAAACCCAGAATTTGCTAAAAAGAGGGTAGCTCTCCCCCATAAGGGTGCACAGGGCGCTCAAGCATTCCCCAAAGAGGCTCAAGGAGCACCAACACTCTTTGACAGTGGATAGGGGAGCACTCCTCTCCAAAATTCATTTTTTGAGTGGTTTTTGCAATGGTAAAAGGCTTGTACCTCCTGCCAAATGATTTTTCTTCTTCCAAACCACTTTTGAGGTGTCTTTAAGTGTCTTTGCGATGTCGTTAGAGGCACGACATAGGAAATATGGCAGTATATTGTTTGTGACACTTGCAACACTTGTAGCCAAGATGCGACACTGGCGGAAAATATGCGACACTTACAACACTCGTAATGACAACACTTGTGACACTATTGAAGTGAGTAATTTTGAGGTGTAACAGAGGGATACTTGAGGAACTATGTGAGCAGACAACATAAAGTGTGGGTAAGGTGGTTACATATTAGAGAGCATTGTTACAACACTACCTTCCACATGTCCATAGGTATGACCCCATTCAGAGAATTATATGGATATCATGCTCCCACTTTCATTGATTTTGTTTTTGGAGACAACAGGTCTCCCAAGGCCAAAGACTGGATAATAGAGATTCAAGAGATTCTTAAGGTATTAAAGGAGAATATACAAGTGGCGTATAATCAACAGAAGGTGAATGTAGACAAACACATGATAGAGTGTAGATTTGAGGTCGAGGATCTAGTATTCATGAGGCTACAACCATACAGGGAGTCATATTTGAAGAAGAGAGGGGACAAGAATCTTAAAACTATATTTTATGGACCATACGGGGTCATACGCAAGGTAGGTGAAGTGTCCCATGAGTAGAACTACCATAGGGGAGATAGATTCACAATGTGTTCCACTTTTCTTTCCTCAAGAAAGAAGTGGGATAGTTCATTAGCACATTTGAGGATATATCGCCTTTCGATGAGGAGGCAATGTTAGAGTTGGTTCCAGAGGAGATATTGGAGTTTAGAGAGATTAAATTGAGGCATTGGGTCATCAGAGAGTGTTTGGTTAGATGTAGGGGACTTCCAGTAGAGGATATTAATTGGGAGAGTGATCAGATTTTGCAGCACCCTCGATTGATGTTGCTTGAGGACAAGCAATATCAGGAAGGGAGGACTATAATGTCACTTTTCGAGTAAGGAATCTAGAGAGGAGATGTTATTAGTCTAAACATCCCATTTAGACTATAGCCAGGAAGAAACAAGGTAAAAATTTTCTTTGATGTCATTTCACTAGGGAAATGTTATAATTTGAAAGTGATATTAAGTAACTAAGTGGAAAAGGTAATTAAGAGCTTAAGTGAATATTAAATCAAAAAACTTAGGAAAAGCACTTAAGTGAAAATTCAATGAAGAATTAGGGTTTAAGTGGATATAAGGAGATGAAAAGTGACCTAATGGGTGATTATTGATGATACGATAATTGAAACCAGAGCTCTGAGGAGAAACCCAAATTCACACGAAATTTGAGGATACTCGTGGATTCAAGGATGAAGACATTGAGGGATTGGATTCGGTGTTGAGAGACACACCCTAGATAGTTGGGGAGAACACATAGGTTTTTCATTTCTTTCATTACAGATCTACAATTAGATTGAGCATGGATATCAAAGATCCATCTCCAACAGTCGGATTCTAGCATGAGTTTTGGAGAAGACATCAGAGGTATAGTGGGTCTCTCTTCCTGAGGAGGCATGGCGAACATAAACCCTCAAAAACCATTTGAGATCAAGGGAAGGCACTTCATTTGATCCATACAACACATTTTTTCGAGCCTTCTCGCCATCAGGCTGTCACATTGAATCAATGGAGTGTGTTTGACAGAGAGAGGAGAGATCATATATTCTAATATCAACTCATCTAGAGGGCTAGGGAGCTAGATTCCTTCTAACTCGTTAGAGAGGGAGGCAGGACACTCCATTCGAGACATACTCCATCATATTCTGGAAGTGGAATCTACTTAGGAGACTCTTTCAATTTTATCCAACGTGAGAGAATTACTAGCAGTTGGACAGATTACTTATGGTAGTGACAGAGAGATCCAGGAGCCTAGCAGTAGCAGATCCATCCAGGGCAAGTCTTCTATGGAAGAAGGAAACTTCATTGGGATAGATCTCATCAGATTCAGAGGAGTCTTTCTCATGCCTGCATCAGATTCATCGTCTGGTAGCATATCCAACACATCTTACAGATCGGGCTTCCATGCCAATAATCGGGCTTGCATGCCACTGATATAGCAACACATGTTAGTTCTAGGTATTTTTCCATGCTTTTAATAATATTCCAATATAGATCTAGTCATTTCAAGGTGTAACTCAAGATTGTTTTGGTTATTTTTACATGCATGCAATTTGTGTGTGAAGTTTTGTACATGCAAGTCATTATTGTAATTGCTTGAAAATTCAATATATATTAAACAAGTTGTTCCACATGAAACCATATTAAAAATCACCATGCATGTTAAATTCAAGTTATCAAACGCAGTTAGAACCCTAAATAACCTATTCAACCACCCAATGAGTATCATATCTATGATAGACAGGGTCGGTAGAGAGTTAATATCCAGATATGCAGATTTGGGACATTACATATAGGGCCCATAAATGTTAACACTAAGAAAAATCAAATCCATCTCTAGTGACTAGAACATAGTACCCAAGCCACCTATGACAGACCATGAATTTTGAGTGATCAAAATCTTGACCAGGGGTCAAATTTTAGCTCAAAAATCAAAGTTCTCGGAATTGCCTCAAAATGAACAGGAGCGTAGCCCTCGTCGTTGTGAACCCAATGCAACTTGTTTCGTCTCAAACGGACGTCGGGAGCGAGAGATATCGCGATCTGTTCGAATCATCAAACAGGTAAAAAAAGGGACGCTGACTGTGCAGTCCATACAGTCCATACATGCTGATGTGGCATGACCGTATGCTGATGTGGCAGTTTTGGATTGGCAGATTTGGGTGAATCATTTGACGACATGTGGCATTATCTTGGCAAATGTTTTGGTGCCACGTGGCCCAGTCGTGGGCTGCCACGTGGCACCCCTTTATTGGCTATGGTTTGTTAATCAAAATTTTATGGAGTCTGTGGGGGTCGAACCCCGGACCTCCCCTATGGCTCTGTGCTTTGTTAGTGTGTGGGCTACCACTAGCCCACACGGTGGTCCTTGTAAACTATATGAGTTTAATTATATTTGAATTGAATTAATGTGTTATATGGGGCGCATCCAGGTTGGGGCTTAGCCCCAGCCCCGGTTGCATGCGTTTATATATATGACCACCGTTTGAATACATGGAGTTTTGGCACGCACCTTTCAACGGAGTTAGCCCCCGGTTCTTGTGTAATGCCATATGACCACATACGGAGAGCGCGTGGGGTTTAGTTTGGTTTTCAAACGGAGTTTAGCCACGGTCGTATGTGCACCCATATGACCTTATTTTGTGCACGAGGGGTTTTTAACGACCATAACCACGCGCTGATACATGGCATTTACCCATTGGCTTAGATTTAGCCCTTTTGTGCGGGGAACGAGGTCGTGTGGTGCCCATATGCCCAACGGTTTGCGGTTGGGGCCAAAAATTCATTAACCATTCGAAAGTTTGATCGTTTTTGTGGTTATGCGTGTGTGTTGGGTTTAAACACGTGTTTTGGAGCGTGTTCTTGGTTCAAGCACACAGAGGTGCGTTTTGGCGAACCAGAGCCAGCAAAGCTTGAAGGAAGAGGATGGCAGGAGGCCTATCTTTCTCATTTTTTGGCCGATTGAGGTGCCGTAAAAGCCTAGCTAGGGGTTTTTGGACGTCCTGATCCATTGGCACTGTTATCAAGGCTATTTGAAGACTTATTTTGCAGGTTTTTAACCATTGAAGTTTCAGGAAGCTCCAGGGAGCTTAAAGCCCTCATTGATTGAGGACATGTTTTGGTGAGCCTATGTTTGTTTTCTGTGAATGAATAATCATTTTTGGCTAATTGTTATGCTCTGAACACATTGAGACAGGTTTCAGAGGCTTTTGAGGACTTTTACAGGTGTTTTTTCCAAAGAGAAGCTCAGTGAAGCTTATGGCCACATGTAGAAGAGGTCATGCCCGGATGAGCCATGATCCGTTTTCAGAGTTTTATTAGTCATTTTTGGGGTTTTTATGTGTTTTGATCCCAATGGTATAGTATGTTTTTCCATTGGAGTTGAGAAGTATCTTTTAAAATAACTTTTGAGAAATTAATCCCAGAGAGCCAAGTCCATTAATGGAGGCTCAAGGAGATGTAGCCCGGAGAGGGGTGAACTCCTTTATCATGTTGTTATTGTTGTGAGTTTGATGGTTTATTTGCTGCAAGTTATGTTGTTGTGTATTTATTGAAAGTAAATATATAACCATTTAAAAGGACATTTCCTCATACATGAACATTTAAAAGAAGATGAATAAACTTAGCACATAATCTATCTTGCATATTTTAACACATGAAGCAAGGTTCTGTAAAGTTTAATTTAATGAAGTAGAGGGTGCTTGCATAGCATAACAAGTCAGCCTTCTATTTTCAGATCAGGTGGTATCAGAGCATAGTTTGTTTTGCTCATGTGTTTGCCATTAATAGCTTGAGATTTATCTGTTGGTATTGTGCAAGTTTTGTGTTGAAGATTGATATCTTGCAAGGATGGAGGATGCTTCAAACATTTATAGTTCTCATACATCTTCAAAATCAAAGTTCTTTGACAAAGATATGTTGAAGGAGTTACTAACCATGAGAGATTTGATGAAAGAGATGTGCGAAGATAGAAAGGAGAGAATTTCCCTTGAAGAGCAGTTGATGGCCATGAAGCAGGAGAAAGACCAGCTTCTTGAAAAGTTGCATGAGATGGAGATTCAACTCCACGAGGCAAAGGAAACCCTTACTAAGTACATGCATGAACATAAGGTATGCAATGTTAGTTTATATTCTAATTCCTCTCAAGATGAATGTTTTGGTGTTTTTGAAAATCACACAAGAGGAATAGGGTCCAAGTTATTGTTAAAAATGGGCTATGACGGTAGAGGCTTGGGCAAGCATGCACAAGGCATTGTTGAGCCTATTGTTGTTGAAGAGAGACCCAAGTATTGTGGTCTTGGATATGAACGAAGAAATGGAGCAAATTCCAAAGTTGAGGGGACAAGGGAAAAAGTTCCAAGAACAAATTTTGTTTCAAGTTCACCTCCTCAAGAAGGCTACAAAGGTGAAAGTTCAAGAACTTTTGTTGAAATTTCAATCCCTCCAGCATGCAAGGCTTGTGTTCAAGATGAATGCAAATGTGTGAAACAAGAAAGTTGTGACAGCGATGAGTACAAGAACACTGTTGTTGGTCTTCAAAGGAGAGCTTTTAACTCTTCATATTCACCTCCTCAAAGAGGCGATAAAGGTGAATGTTCAAGGTATAATTCTGCTTATCATTCAGTTGCTTTTGATTATGTTAAGCATGATAAATTTGTATGTAAAAATGGAAGAAAGAATCCATGTACATATTAATTTGTAGGCAAAAATGAAGAAAGAATCCATGTACATATTGTGGTTTATATAACCATCATGTTTCAAAATGTTGGAAAAGATTGACCACTTTCGGAAACTTTACAAGCAAAGACAACGTTAAAAGAGGATGCAAAATATTTTCACCCACTACCAGAAGAGAGGTCATCTCATTGACCAATGTTGACATTGCATCCAACCACCATCCACATCATGAGAAGCGTAGATGGATAAACAGATTGGCAAGAATGGAAGAGGAGATTCCATCATCAATGTGAGTCAAGATGATTCAACCAAGAGGACGATGTTCACAGAAAAAGTCACCCGTTGAGTTACCGTAAGAAATGGTTGGATCTCTTGAGCAAGTAAGGCTTGCATTTTCTAATAAACAAATTTTCAGCCTTTATGTGTGCATTTATGTTGAAAGAATGACAAGTTGTAGCAGCTTATCATAACTTGTATGTGATGTAAGTTGCATGTGAATGCAATTCATTCAAGGCATTCTTGTTTGTTGTAACAAATTCAGCCGAGGATGTGTAAACAGGGTATGATGTTCAATTTGTTACATCCGCTATATCTTTCATATTCATCTCTTATGTACCCAATATTGCTTTGGGTTTATGTACTTAGGTTTGTACTGGAAGGAGAGTTGTAGATTCATGCACATGCATTTGTTTTGTATGTGTAAGCAGTGAACCCGGTGGATATCATGAATGATTCATGATTGATTCATGATTGTGTATCATGAATGTCGAATTTGTCGGCCTTGGGAAGGTCGATATGTTTCAAATGAGTTTCGACTTGTGTCGATGTTGTCTTGATGACTATGTTGTGTCGATCATGTTTTTCGACTTGTGTTTAGTCGATGGTGTTTGTTGACTTGTAAGTTGATTTTGAGTACACCAAGATGCAGGAAAACACCATGTGCTTTGATGAAGTACAAGATGCGACAGTTTTTTTGAAGAACAAAATATTTTGTTGGCATCATTTTCAGTCTTGTATAATTTGTTTTCAAGATTGATGGTTTTATTGGCTTGTGACAAGATGTCACAGGAAAGTTTTTGCAGCCATTGGAGAGCTGATTGTTTTGACGTCAAAGAGTTCATAAGAGGGACTTGATTCTCAGTGGGAAGGTTGGCAGTCTTCCAAGCACAGAGAGAACAGTGGGTCGGCAACAACCAGAGAACAGTGATTGAGGGACATAGCCAGTTACAGTGCAAGGCATGTCAAAGTATCCAGGTGATTATCAAAAGACTTTTCAAGTAGAATCAGTTGATAGAACTTGAAAGCAGACAGATAATCATAAGATTTTGTGGGTCCAAAAGCCTTTTAGTGGGAAGGTGTGATCAAAATCTGGACCAGGGGTCAAATTTTAGCTCAAAAATCAAAGTTCTTGAAATTTCCTCAAAACGAACAGGAGCGTAGCCCTCGTCGTTACAAACCCAATTCAACTCGTTTCGTCTCAAACGGACATCGGGAGCGAGAGATATCGTGATCTGTTCGAATCGTCAAATAGGTAAAAAAAGGGACGCTGACTGTGCAGTCCGTACAGTCCGCACATGCTGATGTGGCATGACCGTATGCTGACGTGGCAGAGGTGACATGGCAGTTTCGAATTGGCAGATTTGGGCGAATCATTTGACGACAGATGGCATTATCTTGGCAAATGTTTTGGTGCCACGTGGCCCAGTCGTGGGCTACCACGTGGCACTCCTTTATTGGCTATGGTTTGTTAATCAAAATTTTATGGAGTCCATGGGGGTCGAACCCTGGACCTCCCCTATGGCTCCGTGCTTTGGTAGTGTGTGGGCTACCACTAGCCCACACGGTGGTCCTTGTAAACTATATGAGTTTAATTATATTTGAATTGAATTAATGTGTTATATGGGGCGCGTCCAGGTTGGGGCTTAGCCCCAGCCCCGATCGCATGCGTTTAGATATATTACCACCATTCGAATACACGGAGTTTTGGTGCGCACCTTTCAACGGAGTTAGCCCCCGGTTCTTGTGTAATTCCATATGACCACATACGGAGAGCACGTGGGGTTTAGTTTGGTTTTCAAATGGAGTTTAGCCACGGTCGTATGTGCGCCCATATGACCTTATTTTCTGCATGAGGGGTTTTTAACGACCATAACCACGTGCCGATACGTGGCATTTACCCATTGGCTTAGATTTAGCCCTTTTGTGTGGGGAACGAGGTCGTATGGTGCTCATATGCCCAACGGTTTGCGGTTGGGGCCAAAAATTTGTTAACCGTTCGACAGTTTGACCGTTTTTACAGTTATGCATGTGTGCTGGGTTTAAACACACGTTTTGGAGCGTGTTCTTGGTTCAAGCACACAGAGGTGCGTTTTGGCGAACCAGAGCCAACAAAGCTTGAAGGAAGAGGATGGCAGGAGGCCTATCTTTCTCATATTTTGGCCGATTGAGGTGTCGTAAAAGCCCAGCTAGAGGTTTTTGGACGTATTGAATCCATTGGCATTGTTATCAAGGCCATTTGAAGACTTATTTTGCAGGTTTTTAACCATTGAAGTTTCAGGAAGCTCCAGGGAGCTTGAAGCCCTCATTGATTGAGGACATGTTTTGGTGAGCCTATGTTTGTTTTCTGTGAATGAATAATCATTTTTGGCTAATTGTTATGCTCTGAACACATTGGGATAGGTTTCATAGGCTTTTGAGGACTTTTACAAGTTTTTTTTCCAAAGAGAAGCTCAGTGAAGCTTATGGCCACATGTAGAAGAGGTCATGTCTGGATGAGCCATGATCCGTTTTCAAAGTTTTATTAGTCATTTTTGTGGTTTTTATGTGTTCTGATCCCAATGGTACAGTCTGTTTTTCCATTGGAGTTGAGCAGCAGCTTGTAAAATAAATTTTGACAAATTAATCCCAGAGAGCCAAGTCCATTAATGGAGGCTCAAGGAGATGTAGCCCGGAGAGGGGTGAACTCCTTTATCATGTTGTTATTGTTGTGAGTTTGATGGTTTATTTTCTGCAAGTTATGTTGTTGTGTATTTATTGAAAGTACATATACAACCATTTCAAAGGACATTTCCTCATACATGAACATTTAAAAGAAGATGAATAAACTTAGCACATAATCTATCTTGCATATTTTAACACATGAAGCAAGGTCCTGTAAAGTTTAATTTAATGAAGTAGAGGGTGCTTGCATAGCATAACAAGTCAACCTTCTATTTTCAGATCATTGAGGTTGCATGGAATTATTTCTCCAACCTATGAGAAGGCCTCTTGAGTGGTCTTGGTTGTGCGTAGCAACAAAATTCCATCCTCGGAGTGAGGGGGATAGAGAGTTGATAGCACAATCCCATTTCATCATAGTTTCTTGCAATAATATGACAAAGAGTTTATGGAACTCTACCATCCTTTTGAGGGACAACTTTGTGGAGGGGTTGGCTAGCCTTTTATAGTTTAGAAACAGAAGGATCATGGCACCTCCATTTTCAGGGTTGCTACTCTAAGGGCCCCATAAAGAGAATGTTGTTTTCCATCTAGAACTTTGAATTTCACTTGTCTCTGAACTAGGGAGATGAAGGATTTATGGACCCTTTGAGGTGGTTTCCTATCCAATTCCTCGAAAGATCCCAAACCACTCTTTGTTTCATGATCTATAGGAGGGATCACTTTGGATTTGGATTGTTATAAGTTTTATTTTTATCTTTTCTTGAGGATATGATCCAATTGAACAGGGGGGGAGACATGGAGGGGTCAAATGAGAGTCAAGGGGAGGGAAGGGGATGTGGGTGTGAGGAAGGGGGTAAGGAGGAAAATATTTCTGAGAGATGGGATGGGGGGTAAGGGTAGAGTCTATTGAGTGTTGGTGAAAGCAAAAGAGAGGAATTAGGGCCACAGGTTGAGGCCCAACTAGATTGGAAAGATGGGAGAGGAAGTCCCCACCTTGCTTCTCCTCTAAAATTGACGGTGTATTTCTCAATGTCCCCCAAAAAATTTCAAATTAAAAGAAATAGTTATATGAAAATGAATTACCCGAAAGGTTGTTCGCAATTGAATTCTTGGGATCCTATTGGTTCATTGGGGTAGAGTGTGAGTCGACATCATGTGGCGATACAGTGGACAAGGAAACCTTAATTTGAGATTTGATAGGGGATTTCCAAGGATAAAGACTCATTTCCTTTACTTCTTGTCAGTCCTTTCATACCCACCTTTGGTGCTTAGATCCATGCGCACAATCCATACTCAAGTGGCCATACTTATGACATCTTCCATAGTGAAAGGGAATACCCTCACAATCTATCTTTTGTCTGTATATCCTCTATCCACATTTGATAAAAATTGTGTTGGTTAGTCATTTTGAAACATTGAGCTCGACTAGGATCCTTGCTAATCCCATGTTACGAGTGGTACAAAAAGATAAATCCACCTCATAAAATAATTTGAGGAGATTACATATTTATGTGAAGACCTATTTAAACCAGAATATGAGTGGAAGAGCCACTAGCTAGACCCAAAATGGGATGAATTCTAGGAACTCAGTTTTTACATCAAATTTTACTCTCCATTTTTCCATGAAAAGTGCTTGCAAACATTAGTGCTAGTGGGAAACGAGGATTTTTTGGGTATGCTCATTCAATTTTGAGACCCGGGCCAACCATTCACGATTAAGACATAATCATTTTGGTGAATATCCCAAAATCATTCTGAAGTTTTCAACTGTCCATTTCTGAAGCGTTTCCATAGAAATAGGCTTGCTGAAAAATCAACTGACCACCACAGCCTCTTCCAAATCCTTGATTTCATGTAACTTGACCCCCTCACCGAGAACTATATTTGGCTCCTTTGTTTTATTATTTACACACTTTTGTTTCCCTCTACTGTGATCTAGAGTATGTACTTCAAAATTCATTTTTTGAAGATACTGTTGAGATGTGAGGGCACAACCGCTCATTAGATCTCCATTTAAGTGTTGAATAATAAAACCCCTCTAGGATTGGATTCATGTATGCTTGAAAAGAGATAAAACAAGCATGTCCAACCCTATATTTTTTTCATGGTGATTTTTAGTGGGGGATTTAAGGGTTTCTAAGTTGAGGGACTCATCATAGGCATCATGTGTAATGGAGAGTGTGATTGGAACTCATTCCTTAGAGAAAAAAACATATGCGAATTGATCCCCTGTGCCACCATCAAGACATGGAGTGAGCACTTTTAGACAGACTTTTAAGGAGTCGACTAGCAACTAGAGATAGTTGGTTGGGTGGGCGACTAGATATTTTTTTGGATAATTAACAAGTGGTCAATAGATCAACCAAATGAGCAGTCAACTATGTGTTGGACGATTGGATGGTCGGTTCAACTTGGTCAATTGATTAGTCAACACAAAAACACATATTTTTTGACATCCATTCCAACCACCGACGATTTTGTGTGAACAAGATATTCCCAATTTCAAGGAAATTGGTTAGATCTAGAAATTATAAAAAAAGGATCCTATGGGTTGATCTAATAAAAAAAAATTGTGTGTTCAATAATGTATTGTGATGTTCTGATCATAATGTTCTCTTCTTAAGTGTTAAAACGGTGTCTTTTGACACCACCTATCTTCTACGAAGTTTATTTCTATCTGTTTATTCTATAGAGTTTGTTATTGTTTCGTTTAATGTTACACCCAATACCAAAAATGGTATTAGAGCGATTGGTTTTTCCCTCACCTTTTGTCTGCAAATATTGTTGAGTCGAATCTTATAGTGATTGAATCTGGGTTGCTGATTTTTCTATTGTAACCTATCCAGATTACCATACCTGTTAGATATTTAAGAATGGCTTCCAATATTGACCCTATTATTTTGCATGGACTCAATTTTTTTTTTTGGGCACTGGATATGGAGACTTTGCTAAAGAGAAAAGGGATATGGAAGTATACGATGATTGCAATTCCAAATATGAAGGATGACCAAGTGAATTTTGTCATCAACAGAAAGAAATATGAGGTTGTCGAGGTCATCACAACCTAAATTTCTTGGGAGATTCACATTCATACAAGCGAGATCGATTATCCTCATTAAGTCTGGAAGAAGATGAAGTATTTTTTCGACAAAGTCGATGAAAGAGAATTTATGTAGTTGGATAAAGAGTTGATATCTCTTGATCTGCATTCCTTTGAAATGATTAAGGACTATTTGCCACATGTTAAAGAGATGCAGTTGAAATTGGGTGAATGTGGGAAGAATTTTTCTGAAGAAATATGGACAACTCATCGATCACATCTTAATGAATTTGAGAACACCCTTCAACATGTTTTCTTCCATGTTCCAAACGAATTGGTAAGCTCGCAAAGAGTATGGAAAGGATTATACCTTTGATACTTTTTTTGTCTTACTGATTAATTATCAACATAGTTTGCTTGATGAAGAGAAGCTTGGTGGTAAACATAAAGTTCATTTTCTCATGGGAAAAGGAAAGATGAATTACAAGGAAATAGGATGTTATGATGCTCCTATACATAGACAAGAATATCTCGACCAGAAAACTAAAGAGAATAATGATGATTCGACGTCCACCTGGAAGAATAGAAAGAAGAAAACATGTTTGTACTATGGAAATCTTGGACATGTGGAGAAAACCTCTTGGAAGAAGAGGTATGACTTAGAGGTGAATTTTAAGAATGTTTACAGAGATGTGTCGGTTGTTCGTCAATTAACCGAAAATTTCACCTTCCAAGTGAAAACTTCTCAATTGTTTCTTACTCGTACCTCGTAGCATGAGTGGGTAGTCAATTCTAGTTGTACTCACCATATGGCCAAATATGCTTCTTTGTTCTCCTACCTAGATAAAGTTGTCAAGCAGAAGATCTATGTTGTTGATTATTTCACTCTCTACATTTCCAGTCATGGTGATGTTCCCCGCTAACATGGTAAATTTTTTTACGTCTATCATGTAGCAAAACTGAGTGAAAATTTGTTGTTAGTTTCTCAACTGACAAAAATAAGTAAAATTATTGATTTCTAGCTAGATTAGTTCTTTGTTAAGGATTTGAAGAATGATAGGTTGATTGTTGTTAAAGGTTTTCTTGATGGAAATGATGGACTACACAAGTTCTGTGACCTCCCTCAACCTGATCATAGACCCACTACTCATGTTTCTCACACTGGTTAACATAACAAAATTTGGAATGAATTACTCAAGCACTTAAATTTTCGAAGTCTAACATCGATGGCCACTAAAGATATGGTTGTCGGTATTCCCAATGTTCTTCCAACTGATGTTGTTTGTAGAGGATGTGTGTTGGGAAGGAATCATCAGACCCCTTTCAACTCTAGAAAAGTGTGGTGAGCACAAAATCCACTAGAGCTCATTCATAGTGATATTTTCTGTATCAATCAACCCTCCTTAGCAGTTGCAAAGTATATTTTGACCTTTATTGATGATCTCTTTATATTTACTTGGGTCTATTTCTTGAAAACTTAGAGTCATGTCTTTGAAAAGTTCAAGGAATTTAGGGAATTGTCTAAGAAGCAATGTCGTCGACCTATCAAGTGTTTGAGATATGACAATGGTGGAGAGTATGTGAATAAAAAATTTAAAGAATACCTTGCTTGATATGGTATTACATGGCATAGGTATGTTCCTCATACTCAATATACCGGTGTAGAAGAAAGAAAGAACCAAACATTGGTCGAAATGTCTCCTTGTCTTTTGTAGGCCAAATATTTGTTGACTTGTTTTTGGGATAAAGTTGTTTACTATGCCACCTATCTCTTGAATCGTATTCTGACTAGAGCTATCAATTTTGTGAATGCTGTCAAAAAATGGAAAGAATCCCTCAGCCAGTCATCTCTGAGTCTTTAACTGTGTTTCTTGGGCTCATATTTCATATGATTGTAGAAATAAATTGGATGTAAAGAGTTATGCTTGCATTATGATGGGATAATAAAAAGAATACAAATCTTATCGACTATTTGACCATGTCAAATGATATAGCATTATTAGAAGAAATGTGTTTTTTGATGAGAAGTCTCCAGTCATTAATTTGTTGAAAAATGCCTTTGGTTCATTCCAGGATGCTTCCTTTGATGTTGTTTACGACTTTGGTTCTCTTGTTCCTTTTTTTAAGGATTTCATCTATGTGTCGAACTCTATTATTGTTTCCATTGGGTCGTCGACCTCTATTCTTGAGTCAACTAGATAGTCAATTTCTATTTCAATTGGGCCTCCATCCTCTTCAAATAAAAGTGTTCCTTCATTCAATGATCAACCTTCTGTAGTGGATATCATCTCACCTTTTTCCTACCTACCTAGATGGGTTGCTAAAACAATTGAAGTTATTGAACCTAATGTTGTTGATGTCTCTTCTAGTCAAAAAACTTATAGTCACACACATCAGGTCAGTGTTTCTTTGATGGGTTATGTTCTCGAGACGTGTGATCCTATCTCTTACTCAAATGCATAAGGACAACCTGAATAGGAACAAGCTATGCAAGATGAGATGAATTCTCTTTTGAAGAATCATACTTGGTATTTAGTTCCTTGACCTCAATGGAAGAACATTGTGAAATGTTGATGGGTCTATAAGACCAAATTTACCTCTTTCGATGTTTTTGAGCATCATAAAGCTTTCCTGGTTGCAAAAGTATTTTCTCAACAAGAAGGCATCAACTACACTAAGAGCGTTTCTCCTGATGCAAAGATGAATTTTGTTTCACTTATTCTTTCCCTTGATACTTGCTTTGGCTGGCAGATCCACCAGATGGATGTCAAAATTTCCTTCTTTCGTGGCGACTTATCTAAGGAAATTTTCATGGAACAATATCTTTTTTTTGTGTCGTATTCCACTCTTGTTTTTTGACTAGAGAAGTCTCTTTATGGTTTCAAATGGGATCCCAATGCCTAGTATGCTAAGATTGATCTTTTCTTTATCCATCTTCATTTCAAACATTGTGAATCTAATCACGATATTTATGTATTACGTACTCATGGTAATACCTTGATTGTTGTTGTATATGTTGATGAATTGGCCATAACTGGCAATAATATTGATCTCAATCTTATATTGAAGAAAAAAAATTCTCACACTTTTGATATGATAGACCTTGATCTTTTGCATTATTTTCTTAGTCTTTAAGTTTTACCTCTATCTGATGGTTTGTTTCTCGCTTTGTTTAAATATGTAATGGATCTCTTGTATTGTTTTAATATGTCCAAGAATAATCCATGTGATACTTCTTTTCAGTCATGAGTTAACTAACTAAAGACTGTTTGACTCCCAAAATCGACAACACTCTTTATCAAAAACTAGTTGGGGGCCTTATTTATCTCACTCAAAGTCAACCTGACATCTCTTTTTTTATTAGTGTGTTTTCTTAGTTTATGTATGATCCCTGAGAAATTTACTATAAATATGTCAAAAGAATTGATTGTTATCTCAAGGGTACCTCTCATCTTGGTATCTAATATAGTCGAAGTTTAGATTCATTAGTTGACTTCATTGACTTTGATTGGGAAGGAGACAGTGATGATTAGAAGTCCACCTCTCACCATGTTTTTCACTTTAGCATTGTACTGTTGGTTTGGTTGTGTAAGAAACACAAGGTAGTCTCTCTATGATCCAGGAAGATCCAAAATGCTCACAGAGGTCCAGGAAGATTCGAAACATTCACAAAGGTCCATGAGGATCCAGAAATGATCAAAATTTGATCATCTCAAATGTTACTAAAAATGAATTCATTGTGTATTTCTCGGTGATATCTTTCCAGTGACGTAAAAATCACCTCAAACAGAGTTCGTATGCAAAAGTTATGGTTGGTCAAAGTTTTGGTCAACAAGTGAAAAAGTCAAAGTCAAAGGTGACATGTGTCACCACTAAAAGGGTGATGCATGTCCTATTTGTACACCTCAATATGACATCATTCTGATGTTATTAAGGTGACATGGCATAACAAGAGCATGTCACCCAGAATTGGACAAATCAACATCTAGTTGGACCTATATGGAAGCGACGTGTGTCATTCGTATAGATGACGTGACATTCGTACGATGACATGGCAGGAAAAAGGTGGACCAATTATAAACCGACACATGGCCTACTATACATTCTGTGTGGTGGATAGGTGAGTAGGTGACATGGAAAGGGTTGTACAGTAGTAGCCAATGATAGATTGCCACATGGGCCAATCAAATGGTTCCACATTGCACCTTCAAGAAGCCAAGTTGGCCTAATGTATAAAAATGGTTATGGGCTCACTAGGTTTTGAATCTAGGACCTCGAATAGAATCCAAGGAATATTCCAAATCATATTCCAATGACATAACCACAATCTGCCTAACCATTATGTCACAGTTGGTGCTTGTTACAACAACCCAACACATAACATTAAATATTGATGCCTACGTCAGTGTAAGGTTCAAGTAGGAGTTTGGCTTGTGCCTTATTGAATGGGAACACATACCAAGGTTGTCACAGATCCAGAGGCAGGTACAAATTATGAGGGTACAATATAGAGAGTGCATCGAATTGCATGCCATAAGTTACCTAGTCATGATATTGTCTTGTTTTGCGTGTCGAGGAGTACCATGTTCACACATAGGCATGTTTATACTCATTTTTATCGTTTTCTCGAGAGGAGCACAATTGTTATGTTATTTTTGTGCTAATATGATATCTAGGAAAGTCTTAGTTCATATTTCCATTAATGAGCACCATAGTGCATCGTTTGGCGTGTAAAGAGGGTGAAATTGAGCCAATTCAAAATATGGTCAATATTATACTCATTTTTCTAAGAATTTCACAAGAAATTCAATGGTAAACTCTATATATGATTTTGAGCAGTGGAATTGAAGAGTGACTTCAAATTTGGCTTTGTAAGTCCATTTTGTATTGTAATTTGATATTTTGAGATTATGAAAAGTAGTCTCACTATTTAAAGGGAATTCAAAGATGTAGTAAACTCCATTATTAAATCTTGTATATTTGAGTTCTTTTATTCTCTATCATGTTATCTCATTATTATTCAAGTAAATCATCGTTTTATAAGGTTTTGGATAATAAGCATATCATCATGTGTTATGCAAATCACCTCAATACGATCAAGAATTATTCTGAATTAGGTTAGATGCTAATATGGGTTTTTAAAGATTAATATCGGTATCTAAAGATTTTCGGATCAAGTGGTATCAAAGTTGGGTTTTATGTGTATTTTCAAGTTAATGTGATGAGGTCCAAGACTCAAGTTGGTGAAGGTGTTTGAAGGCTCTCGTTATATATTTATTTTGTTGAAGACAACATGAGTAAAGCTCTCATGAAGTTAAGGATCCAGAAGGACATTAACCAACAGATTCAAAAGAAGAATTCTGAATTAAGGATGCAACTACAATCTCTTGAGGAGGAGAAGCAGAATATTCAAGATCGATTGATATGTCATGAGGAATGCCATAGAAATATTTTTCATGAGTTGGAAAGGAAGTTGTAGACTAAGGATCAAGTATTTGCACCATTCCATGAAGTTGGGCAAGTAGAGAATGAAAAGTCTTTGATGCAAAAGAAACTAGCTCCTTCAAAAGGCATGATTGAGAAAGATGATTCCTCGTATTATTCTTCTCCCCATCAAGATGGAGAATTCTCAAGGACGGCTAAAACAAGGAGAACTTTAGATGAAGAGATCCTTCACAAGTAGTTAGTTTTACCTTCCAACCCAGGGAAAGGTAACATATGTAATACATCTCCGGGAAGAGATGTGCATTCTAAAGAGGGAGTGAAGACATTTCCCACTGGTAATATTTGTATAAACGTATGGTCTACGTATCCATGTGCTTCCTATGGAACTAGTAACCATAATATGGTGAAATGTAGAAGAAAATATTCCTTGCAAGAAAATCCATCCAAGAAGAAGGCTAAGGGAAAATGTCATTTCTCAAGACAAAGGGAAAGGGGGAATGGCAAGAAGGGATTGTGGTTCCAATATGGGAACAAGATAACTTACTCTTATTGTGGTAAGAGTGGACATCAGATAGAGAAGTTTTGGACGCTTTATCCACACTTATGTCTGAAGCATAACCAAAAAGATGAAAAGGCACTTGCAAGAAGAGATGTAGTAGCCCCAAGTGAAGTTAATAGTCTTGCTGAAATATTTGAGAAAGAATACTTCTTAATGGTTGGTCTTAATAGTGTGACATATGAAGAAATCGAGGTATGGTTCATGGACAATGGCTCTTCTCACCACATGATAGGAATGAGATCAATATTCCTTACTTTCTCAAAGATTAACATTGATTGCTATGTAGGATATGGTACTAACGCCCGACAAGCAATAAGAGGGTTTGGATATGTAAGATTCCAACTCGAGTCAGGAGGGTTTATGGGAATAAAACATATTTTATATGTTCCATATTTGAAAGTAAACCTACTCTCATTTGCATCTTTTGAAGATGAAGGATATGTGGTCGCGTTCCATAATGGACATGTACTTTGTGTATTAAATGGAAGCTATGCAAGACACAACAATAGTTCTTGGTGTTCAAAAGGAGAGGTTATATAGGTTACTTGGAAGACCTATAATGGGATCTAATGGTTTCTTGGATTCAACATCAGATTCTGCGTTAGATTCAACATCAACATCAGAGGCATTGTTATATATAGGAAGTTGTAAGACTCCTGCCAATACAATTGGAAGAATGAGTCCATGAAGAAAACCATATATTAGAAAAGATTTCATTGTAAATATGTATATTTGTAAAAAAATTAAGTTAATATGCATATATAGATGCCTTTTTAATTCTATTTCTATTGTTGTATTAGAAAGCTTGTAAGCCACTCATTAGAGAATGTTAAGAGTGAGAGGAGTCTTATAAGATTTCTATATAGCCACCTTATAAATTTTCAAGAGTGAGAGGAGTCTTGTAAGGTTTCCATATAGCCACCTTATAAATTATAAGAGTGAGATGGATCTTGTAGGGATTTTTAATCCTTTCGACAATAGTGAATATAATAGTAATTATTTTATTATCAGCTAAAGAACTGCATATGGATTGAATTGTCTAAGTTAACATTCTTATTCTAAAGTACCGAAGGACAAGGAACACAAGAGTGTGGGTAGTTGGAGCACGTAGATCACTAGGAGGAAGAGCATCGAAGTTATGTAAATCTTCCTAGAGCTAGTAAAGGAAAACAATACTCTTTGTAAATATAAGAGGTAATTTTACTTGTAAAGATGTATGCTATTGCTATGACATATCCAAGATATTATGTCATGTTCGTATTTATAGATGTATACCTTGAGAAGAAGAAGGTCAAACAATACAAATGTATACCGAGAATATGTTTAGAGTTTCTTTCAGGGAAGGAGAGAGGAAATGAACACAAAATTTATTCAGAGACTCCTACATATACACAAGCAGTATGGAAACAATGAGTCTATATGGGAAAGGCATAAATCAACATTTGAATTGGTTTCATGATTAGCGAGATCAATTTTATTTAGCAAAGAGGGAGATGGGAGTGGATGTTCAGTACATGATTCAGATTCAGATATTGCAGATATTTAGTAAGCAAACTTTTGTTATGAAGGAATCTATAAGCCAAAACTAGAACTGGACTTAACTAGCACCAGTTTCCAAAGAGCCAGAGTCAGAGCCATATTCCAGAAAAGGAGACAAAAGTACATTGATCTAGTATCCAAGATCTAATATGAAAATTTAGTCCCAGAACGTTCAACAAGGTGGAAGAGTGAAGAAGATTCATCATCACTAAGTTACTGAATAATAACATTTCAATAAGGTGGAAGAGTGAGTGAGAGTTATCATCACTAAGTTGTTTAAATATTCATACTTTTGGAGGACCAAAATTTATTCAGTGGGAAGGTGTGATCCAAGAGGATCCAGAATTATCATAGAGGTCCATGAAGATCCAGAATGCTCACAGAGATCTAGGAGGATTTAGAAATGCTCAAAATTTGATTGTCTCAAATTTTCTTTAAAATAACTTCATTGCGTAAATCTTGGTAATAGATTTCCAATGGTGCAAAAATCACCTCAAATAAATTTTATATGCAAAAGTTATGGATGGTCAAAGTTCTAATCAACAAGATCAAAAGTCAAAGTCAAAGGTGACACGTGTACCTTCTGTACAATTCAGGATGATGTCATGCTGATGTCAATAGGTTGACATGGCATCACAATAGTGTGCCACATGTCACCAGAATTGGACAAATCAACATCTAGTTGGACCTATCCGAAAGCGACATGTGTCATTCATACATATGGCATGGCATCTGACGTACGATGACATGGTAGGAAAAAGGTGGACCAAATATAAACCAACACATGTCATACCATACAGTCTATGTGGCGGAAAAGTCAACAAGTGATGTGGTAGGGGTTGTACAACAACAACCAATAATAGAATGCCATTGGGTCGATCAAATGTTGCCCTGTGGCACCTTCAAGAAGCCAAGTTGGCCTAAGGTATCAAAACGGTTATGGGCTCGACAGGTTTTGAATCCCCGATCTCCCATAGAATCTAGAGAATATTCCAAAGCATATGCCAATGACTTAGCCACAAAACAACTAACCATTATGTCACGGTTGGTGCTTGTTACAACAACCCAACAAATAACAATAAATATTGATGCCTACCTCAGCATAAGGTTTAGGAGGGAGGTTGGCTCGTGCCCTATTTAATGGGAACAAATATCGAGGTTGGAACAGATCCCGAGGTAGGTATGAAGTATGAGGGTACAATACAAAGAGTTCTTCAAAGTGTGTGCCATAAGTTTCCTAGTCATGATGTTGTCTTGATTTGTGTGCCTAGGAGTACCATGTTAACACATATGAATGTTATACTCAATTTTCTCGTTTTCTCGAGAGGAGCACAATGGTGATGTTTTTTTTGTGTTAAGACGTTTTCAATGAAAGTATTAGTCCATATTTCCATTAATGAGTACCATAGTGCATCGTTTGGCATGTAAAGAGGGTGAAATTGAGCCAATTTAGAATATGGTCAATATTATACTCATTTTTCTCAGAATTTTGCAAGGAATTCAATGGTAAACTCTATATCTGAGTTTGAGAAATGAAATTGAAGAGTGACTTCAAATTTGTCTTTGTAAGTCCATTTTATGTTGTAATTTTATATTTTGAGATTATGAAAAGTAGTCTTACTGTTTAAAGGGAATTCAAAGATGTAGTAAACTTTGTTATTAAATCTTGTATATTTGAGTTCTTTTATTTTTTGTTGTGTTATCTCATTATTCTTCAAGTAATTCATAATTTTATAAGGTTTTGGATAATAAGCATAGCATCATGTGTCATGTAAATCACCTCAATATGATCAAGAATTATTCTGAATCAGGTTAGATACTAATATGGGTTCTTAAAGCTTAATATTGGTATCTAAGGATTTTCAAATCACTCTGTCGACTACAAAAGATGAGTATCGTGAGGCCATTAATGTAGGTACAGAGGTAGTTTGGATTCACCATATCTTGGGTGAACTTGGGTTTCTTATTCATGCCTCGACTGTTATTCATTGTGACAATTAGAGTGCAATTCAGGTCGTTGATAATATTGTTACACACGGTAAAATGAAGCATCTTGAACTACATGTTCACTGCTTGCGACAGTTGGTTCAAGAAAAGGTTGTCACTATTGTCTACTGTAAGATAGATTATCAGATTGCTAATATCTTTACAAAACCTTATCTAAAGCTAATTTTTTTAAGCTACATACTATCCTTGGGCTTGAGGAAGCTACAATTATGGGGGGGGTGTCTTACTAACGTAATTCTACCTCCCAAATATCTCAAACTATGTGTTGATGGAGGGGTGTTGGAACCTCAGGTTCTGATGGTTTATCCCACTCTTTCAGGAGACAGATTGTTGGTCATTCGACTAGCCTTTGGAGGTAATCAGTCAGGTGGTCAACTAGATGGTTGGTCTAATAATCGAGTAGCGGTCGGATTAGTTGGTTGATAGATTGACCAACTGAGCAGTCGACTATGTGTTGGACGATTGGATGGTCAAGTCGAATTGGTAAGTTGACTATCCAATGTAACAACATAGATTTTTGGGGATATATTACAACCACCAAAGGTTTTATGTTAACAATATATTCCCAATTTCAAGGAAATTGGTTATATCTAGAAAATATAAATAAAGGACCCTGTGGGTCGATATAATAAGAAGTTTTTTTTTGTTTAATAATGCATTGTGATGTTCTGATAACAATGTGTTGTGCTTAAGTGTTGTAATGATGTCTTTAGATACCACCGATATTCTTCAAAGTTTATTTCTCTCCATTTATTATGCAGATTATGTTATTGTTTCATTCAATGTTACACCCAATCCCCAACATTCTATTTGACCACACACATGTTTAATTTCCATAGATCCAAAAATATGGATGGAAGAATCTCTGGAGAGTCCTTGACTAGTGGCAGGGCCACCGACCTAGGGATTGATTTAGGTTCATGCCCAGAATAAGCATGTGGAAATTTCATCTGCATAGCCCAAATTGATGTGCCCTTGTATGGGTTTTTTGAGTAGTCAAGTTGTTCTTCTTCCATTTACCGAGTAGATAGAGGAGGAAACGTGGCGAGGCGAGTGTGGACTAGATTTTTCACATGATAGTTACATAGCGAGAAAACCCTCACTGCCAAAAAAGGGACTGAAAAAACCATATCCCTTTCCACAGAGCCATTATTTTCTCTATCTACACTCATTTAAAATAATTCTATTGTATATTTATTGTTATTTGGAAATTTAAATTGTGAAAATTTGTAATCATTTTTTCTATTTAATATTGATTTTTAAATGGTTATAAAAAGAAATACCAAGAAAAAAAGCAATCAACCCAAGAAGGAGAGGTTGATAATTTATAAATTCTTAATATGAGAAAGAAGATTGAAGAGTTAGAATAAAAGATAAATAACAATTTGACCTTAAATATTATTGTATGTCAAAGCCATCAAAGAGGAAATCAATAAGTATATAGAGTTACACAATGAGTCAACTTGTCTCATAGAAGGATAAACAACCTAAGAAGGAGAGGTCGATAATTTAGAAAATATTAATATGAGTAACAATATTAAAGAGCTAGAAGAAAAGATAAATAAAAAATTGGTCTTAAATAGTTTGGAAAGTAAATTGGATATCAAACCCATAAAAAAAAATGAACAACATTATAAAGTTATACCTTGAGCCAACTTGTCTCATAGAAGCAAAGATGGTGGGAAAATAATTGAGTATAAAGATAGGTTAATTTGTATTAAGGTAAGATCTAATAACTATAAATATCACATATTTAGTCAAACTCCAAGTTTAAAAGGATCGAGGATATTTATAAATGAAGACC
>SNQJ01S0042607.1:12382-55232 GCA_010110895.2 Picea sitchensis
CCAAAAAACCTTCATTTAGGCCCTCAAAATGGCCCCGGAAGTTAAAACTGCTAAAAATAGTAAATTGCCAAAATTGTCAGAAAACTATTTTGAGCCAGTTGGAAAAGGTGGATGGCCACCAATATCCACCTAGATCAATGTCGAATGTCATACAAAATCAAGCCCTTCAAAGATCAGGTGTTGTGTCCGTGGTTTCTTATGGTGATTAGTATGGATTGTTGGCACTTTAAAAAAGAAACGGTTATACTCTCCTTGTTGTGTGTAATATTTGCATGGGTTTATTGGATTAAATGGCAGTGAAGCCTGCTCAACCACATTTTGGGTTTTTGAGTTCGACACCTCTGTTGATATTGAGTATAATGGCTTGCCAAAGCTCTGGGCTTTGCATGTATCCTATTTATGGATTATTACAACAAGTCTCCGTGTCTAAGCTGCCCACTCCATGTTCTTCTCTGTGGCTAGTGTTTTCGACCCTGTGGGTTGCAATATGAATTGTTGAAAGATTAAAGTGTTTTTTTGCCTTGTCTTGACAAAACCCTGAGTTGTTAGCTATCGTTACGTTGCTCTCACTGACACCGTTTCCTAGAAAGCATTGCACATGATGGGTTTAACATCACCCAAAAGTAATGGAGGCATTATACATTCTTTTGGTCGGGTACGTGTTTGTGCTTGAACACTAGGGATGATTTTAAGGATGGAAATTTATTTTAAAATGTAGAAAACTTGACGAATCTTACTAATCCTTTATCTTCCAACTATAAAATGTTTGGCGATATTTTTGTAAAAATATTCAAAATTATAATTATTTTATATAGTTTGTATAAAATTTTGGCAATTTTTAAGGTAAAATAATTTTATCCTAGAGAATTTGGGCGAATCATTTTTAGAATAGTGAATCATTTTTTGGGAAAAACCTTGGAAATTAGCCCATGAGAGAAATTTAGCCCCTAAAATCATCCCTATTGAACACTCATTTTATAGTGTTGTTTAAGAGATTGACTTCATTTCATTTTCCTGTTGGAGTTGACAGTTTGTCGTTTTGGTAACCCTCACAACCGAGAGTATTATCATTTGTTATGGTTATGTGGTAAATTATGAAAATGCATGATTTGTTTTCACTTTTCAAAGACTTAATCCTCTGATCGAACCACCTGTTCTTACCCTTCACTTGTTGTTTTTAAAACCTAAAGATGATATTGTTATCATTTTACTACAGTCAATGGTTGATGGAGCACTATGCGTGCTTGGTTAATTGGGCACGATTTGGTTCTGTTCGTTGTTTGACAATTTTGGAAGAATTTTGTACCTAAATGTTTATGTGAATCCCAGGCTTGAAGTATTGCATGTTATTTGGTTTGAATGTTATGTTGACTGTATTTAAAAGACACCTGTGTGCGAATTGATTGGGGCCCAATAAAGAGTTATAACGCCCAGTTTAATTGTGTTGAACAATATTTAAATAATGGACATAAGTGGTTGTAAATACTGTGCATGCTCCTATTGGATTTAAAGAATAAGTATTGGATATAAATAGTTGTAAGCACTGTGTGTATTCCTGTTTGTTTTAAAAGGATTTCACATTGGAGTTATGAATGATTGTGGCTAAAAGGGTTATTGTGGTTCATCATATATATTTCAATGCTGTTTGTTACAACTATTACATAAAGATACAAAGGCTACTGTAATTGAATATTTCTGGGCATATGGATTACTGTTTGGAAGCCAACAAGCGATTTTTAAAGGAAGTAGCAGTTTAATTTGTAATGTTGAAAAGTGAATATTGTTGAACTTTGGAGCCCTGAACAAAGATATGTTTGATTGTTTGTTTTGATTTATTTTTATATGAACAATATCCATATTATGTCCTTGTAATTTTACCACTTTTCGCTCATTACCGTCCCCTCATAATCCCAATTTAACTTATGACATCCCTATTCTATGAAATAAATTCAAAAGTTCGGTGTAACAACAACAAGAGAGATAACAGAATAATGGTTGGCAATAGATATTTTTATATTTTATTACATAGTTAAATTATTTAATTAATTGTTGAACAATATTTGTCTATTAATCCCCTATCATTGTGCCACTTTTCTCTCATTACACTCCCTCCGTATGTCCCATGAACCCTATCACCCCCTATTCATTTGGAGATTGTTAAATGGTTTGTTATGGATGGATTTGCATGTATATTGTGTCAATTTTTAATTCATGCAAGCATGATGTCATGTATGGTTTATTAAGGGCTTAGTTACTGGCGAACTATTGCTACATGATGAGTTTCTTCAGTAGGGGAAGTCATGGTAGAAATAACAGGGGTAGGAGAAATTGAAACAGAGGGCCTAGAAGGCCTAGATTTTCCATTCATTTTGATGTTGATCCCAAATAACTGAACCAATGGTTCCAAGTTGGGTTCTTTAATTTTATTGAGCATGGAATAGTACACCCATGGCTAGAAAGACCCCCTTTCCATCCTTAGAACATCCATGGCATTCCTATTCCTCCTCATGTGTCCTTTCAACCAGAAGTCACTGCAAATGATGGATGGAAAGATATTGTCAACCCGACTATCTCTCAACATCGTGTATGGCCCAATATGTCATTACCTCTTCCACGAACTATCAATCCTAATGTCCATATTTCCCATGCCGATTCACCTGTTCAATCCTCACATGCTAATAAAAGACTAAAAATTGATGCTCCTCATGAGAAAGATAAAGGAAAAACAGATGCCTCCCATTCTTCTACATCAAATGATTCCTCAAAGTCCGTGTCTTCCTGTATGCATTTGAAGGATTATTGTTCCCATTTAATCAGTGAAATACAACCTCAAGGTTCAAATCAACCACAGGCTACTTCTGCGAAATCAAGGGGGGACAACATTGATAAAAGAAAGATTGCCTCTCAGAGTGGCAAGTATGGCTTTTAGTTTATGTGTTTTTATGATTTGAGTTGATAAAGATAATATTAATGGTCTGCATAAAGTTTGGACAACAAGCTCTGTTTTGGATAATGTGGATATTTATATATTTTTGGATATAATTTAAATTGCGTATAAGGACGGTGAGAATATCAAGTCTTTCAACCTACGTTTCACCAAGTTGTATAATCAAATTCCTGAACTTATTCTCCCCCAAAACCAAGCCGCTTTTATGCATTACTAGAATGCTCTACCTTCCCCTTATCGTCATAGGCTTGAAGCAAATCTATTGACAATCTTGGTTCTTCTCTGCATACTTGTCTAGAGTATGAAGAACAACTGGAAAGAACAGGTCTTCCCAAGGGAGACTCAATTAAACAAACATACATGTCTTCCCTCTTACAACTTTTACATGATATGAACTACTGAATGATAACATACGAGTGAAAGGGAAATGTCCCTTCACTTACTCCTGGGGCCTCCTCTTCTTCTTCACCATCTTTTAGGAATCCCAATGAGAACAACTTTGAGCTGAAATCCATCATGCCTCGCAGTTGGTGTAACTTTTGTGAGGAACATCACGAGGAAAGTACTTGTGAGGTAAAGAAAAGTGCCAGAGATAAAATCTTTGGCAAAAGGCCTAAAACTACCATTGATGTTCTAGATTTCGTAGAACCAAAGGATGTCATGATCTTAAACACTAGGAATAAATCCTATGCTTCAAAATAAAAATATGATCCATCTCATACATCTTTTAGCCCAAGCTCATCTTCGCAAGCTGTAATTGAACAAGCTACCAAGACTCTTGACAGTTAAGAAACTCTCTTCCCTCTTCCCTCTTCCAAATATAACATTCTCAACCAATTGGCTAATATCAAGGCCAATGCTACTCTTCTAGACATGGTTTTCGTCCCTAAGTAACAAAAGAATCTAAAAATTTTTAGAGAAGGAAAAGATTCCACCATAGCCAATCTCTCTGAAGAGGTAAAAGAAGAGGATTCTAGTGTAAATAAAGTAGGTGCAAATAGTTTTAGACATTGTAAAAAATCCCCCATTTTTCATTTCTGTAAGGATTATGTATAAAATAGCCCATTGTTGTCTAATTGATGGTGGTTCGGGCCCAAGCGTGATGTCGAAAATTATTATGGAAGAGCTAGGCTTGTCTTGTACCGATGAAAATTCCAGAAGCATGCTCTCGTATAATAGTCTACAACAATCGACCATAGGTGAAATCAAATATGTGACTTTGGTTTTGTGCGCACATCCTGAAATAAGGACAACCCTTAATATTCAGGTAATTGACATGCCAGTAAGTAACTATTCAATCTTCTTAGGAAGAGACTGGAAAGATTTGATAGGTGGATATTTTTCACTTGACGGGACACACTTATCCATTCCTCGAAATGGAAATAACATCATAGTCCTAAGGAAGGGAATAATTTCACCGTATATAGAAAGCATTCCACAACCTAATGTAAATTATGTCGAGGAGGACTTAAGAGTGTACTCCATATTTTCACATGAGGATAACATTATCCTAGAACAAATTGACCTGGAGGATGGGATGTGGCATATGCACTTTGAGGGTTGATGCTCCAACGAAGGTAATGGAGCTGGCATTATCTTCTACTCACCTATAGGTAAAATTCACAACTTTTCCTATAGGTTAGAATTTTCTTGCACGAACAACGTCACCAAATTTGAAGCATTACTGCTAGGCATTGAAAATGCCTATAATTTAGGTTGTGGTGACCTTACAGTTTTTGGGGGCTTTGAGCTTGTTGTGAACCTTGTACGTAAAATGTATTCTCGTAGCAACAAGTTAATGAAACACTACACCCAAGATGTTTGGGCGCTTATCTCGAACTTATTATCATTTAACATCACTCATGTTAAAAGGGAATTGAATTCAATGGCTGCCAGATTAACTGTTTTTTCAGCCTCTCCTACTCGGCAGCTTCTGGCACAAAGAGCTGATTGTACTTTTCAATATTTATATCATCCTCATATCCGTGACAATGTAGAGTCGTGGCAGGCCGTCCCTAGTAATGAAAGCATCTATGCTTTCATACAAAATGAACAATATAATCCCAAGGAGATTATATCCATAGAAAATAACAAAATTTCGATGGTCTTGACTCCTCTAGAAAGTTAATTTTCATCGAGTTATGTAGGCAACAAAGAAAAGAATAAAGAAGAGGATTCAAAAAGGAAAGTGGGTGAAAGAATTTCCTTGAACATTGGAACACCCGATTCTCCAAAGAATGTTAAGATAAGTGCCCAATGTACTGATGACGAAAAGTTGAAATTCACTGAGTTACTTCGTAAATTTCAAGATGTTTTTTCTTGGTCTTATGAGGATCTTCGTGGTTTTGATCCTTCTCTTTTAAAACATGCCATTCCTATAAAGAAAGGTATAAAACCTGTTAGGAAAAAACAAAGATGCATTAACCCCGCATTTGAAGCGACTATTCGGAAGGAGTTGGAAAAACTCTTGAAGGCTAGGATAATTTTCCTTGTTAAGTATTTTGAGTGGGTTTCCAATTTGGTTCCTGTTTGAAAAACAACTAGTCAGATCCAACTATGTGTTGATTTCCTTGCATTAAATAGAGTGAGCGTAAAATACCATTTTCCTCTCCCTAATATGGAAATGATTTTGCAACAAGTTGCAGGGTCATAGATGATGTCCTTACTTGATGGGTTTTCTGGTTATAATCAAACCAAGGTAAAAAGGACCGATAAATACAAAACCACTTTCACTACATGTTGGGGCACATTTTCTTATGAACACATTCCTTTTGGTTTATCTAATGCAGGTGCCACCTTCTAAAGAGATACGCAGATAGCTTTTGATGATATGATCGGTAAAATTATTCAGATTTATCTTGATGACTTGACTGTTGATGATTACAACTGCATAGACATCCTCCAGGACACAGAATGATTGAGTCGACCTAGGAGAGAGCCCATGAGTTGGGTGTGTGGTTCCTATCTGAGACAAAACTAGAATGTAGTGATGCCTCCTCCTTACAAAGAGTTGAGAAGAACTCCAGATTATTATCCTATGTAACACACTGAGAAAGGAGATCTGTTGAGTTGGACGTGCCTGTGGCTGAGCACAAGGTGAATGTGTGAATTCCCATGAGCTAGGTGCATCATTATGAGACAGATATGAGGACGATGTATTATCCTCCTCTGGTCAGAGAGTTGAGATGATGAACTCTAGACGACTCTCCTATGTAATGATCTGTTGAGTTGGACGTGCCTGTGGATGAGCATAGGTGAACGTGATCCTAGTGGCTGAGCCCTAGTGAGTGTGGTTCTCCTGTGAGATGTAGTGATAGAGAGATATGGACATCCTTATGGATGTGCTCCTAGTGGCTGAGCACTGGTGGGTGTATGAGATCCCTTGCTATATTGTTCAAGAGTTCGACTTACCTGTAACCCTAATTGTAATGTAAAGGGTACAAGTTGGCCCCACTTTAATATAATAGATAATTAATATAAAAGATAATTAATCTGGTTATTATTAATTATATTGTGAGTTAGAGAGGTCGGACCTGTTGTGCCAATAGACACTTGTGTTGATAGGTTCAGTCTAATATAAGTAAAGATAAATTCCCCATTGAAGAATCATATCTGAAGTGTGAGTTTGTAAATTTCAGCAAGTACATCTTCTTGGGAAAAGTGCACACCTCTCTTGGGCACTAGTCTTCTAGGGTTTGTGAGCACCGTTTTGTGTGCTAGGTGTTTATGGTGGTTGATGTCTTTCTCTTGAAGAATATAACAAAGAATTGGATGGATTTTCTTTCCTTGTTCAGAAGGGTTTCCTATGATACTTCTTGTGTACTTATGCATGATGTTTCTTCTTGTGATCTTGGTTGCTGTAACAAATTGTCTATGGTTTAAGTAAAATGATAAAATGGAATGAACTTCATTCTTAAGCCTATCTCATTGAAAGATCAACATGGTTTTAGATCATAGTTATTGAATAACTCATTGCACAAGCTACAAGATTTTACCAGTCATCCCTCCTCTTTTGTAGAATCGTACGACCCTCCTAGGGTTCCCAAAAAATCCGTATGACCCTCTTCTTTTGGGTGTTTCAACCCATAAAACTTGGACATTGAGGAAAATTTTGGCATAAGATAGTACAACCTTCTCCAATGCACCTCCAAATACTCCCAGAGTGTAATTCTGAGCATTTTGAAAATTTGGCCCTAGGGTTTCTAATGTTTCGCAATTTTTTGCAGATTTCTGCTTTTAGGGTTTCTGCAACTCTTTGAAGAAGCCTTCAAGATTACCTATGTTCTTCTAACTTTCAAGGCTTATTGTTGGTAGTCATAAGCCCAAAAAAACCTAATGTTTTTAGCCTAGCCTAGCCATTAGGTTTTCTAGCCCAACCAACAAAGGTTTGTGAAGAATCTAAAAATATTATGAACAAAACTATGATGGAAGATAAGCTTGATGGATCAAGCAAATTCAAGTTCCTGGAAGACAAGATGTTACAGGAAAATCCCCCTGTGGATAAGTGAACTTCCTCTTAGATCTAGACCCCTATGACCAAGACAGAAAGGGTGCTAACGTCGGTCACCGACATCCTTTTAAATCTATCTAAACTAATGTATAAAGAAGAGGAAGAAAGGTGTACCTTTTTAACGATGTTCGTCCTCACACAGTTCGAGTTGAGATTTGATCCCCAAGATCCTCGATAAGTTCTGCAAACCAAACAAAGACAGAACAATCTTCCTATTCTACTAAGATTATCTTGAAACCAGATCTATCTAATAGAGGCAAGTTCATGTAGAATAAACACAACCTTGAAAGAAATAGGCCAAGAACATATGTATTTTAATGAGAACAATAGAGAATACTTACAGACCTTTGATGAAGGTGTAGCAGCCTCTCCTAGCTCTCCTTGTTCAACCCTTTGCTCAAGTAATCCACACACAAACTGATTATGATTCAATGATATCTCCCTTATGAGATCATAAGTTTGATGCCTTCAATGTCTCTCCTTCCTTATGAGATCATAAGTTAGGTTCTTCTCAATTTCTAGTCCACCTCTTTCACCATGAGAAGGCCTCATTTTATAAGCTTGGAGAGACCCAACCACCTTAGAGATTCTTGGGATAGGTTGAGGATCTTTCTCCTTCAGTTGTGGATCCTCCCTAAGATCCAGCGTTGACCTCAGATTCAAATCCAACTGATTTCCAAGATAAGGGGGATCTTTCCTTAATTCTCCTCAAAAACCCAAAATTTGCTCAAACAAGCCATCGCTCCCCCAAAAGGGTGCACAGAGCGTTGCAATGCTCCCCCAAAGAAGGCTAGGGTGCATTAGCACTCCCTGAGAGTGGGTAGGGGAGTGCTTCCCAAAATTCCTTCAGAAAATCCTAGCACTCCCCGAAAAGGGTGTACATGGTGCTACAACGCTCCCCCAAAGGAGGGTAGGGAGCGCTGGCACTCCCTGACAGTGGGTAAGGGAGCGTTGCCTTTTAAAAATGATTTTTGAGTGGTTTTTTTCATGGAAAATGATTTGTACTCCTCATCAGATGATTTCTCTTTCTTAAACCAGTCTTTGAAGGTGTCTTAAGTGTCCCTGTGATGTCGTTAGAGACACGACATAGGCAAGATGGAAGTATGATCTTTGCGACACTTGCAACACTTGTGGACAAAATTCAACACTGGTAACGATGAAAATGGTCATCATTGAAGTGAGTAATTTTTAGGTGTAACAGATTGCCCCACAAAGTGCGAAGTTAGAAGACAAAAACTGATGAGTGAAGTACTTTGTAGACTTTTTCGAGCAAGGGTATGGACTCAGAGAACCTGGTAGAAGCTGCACATAACCATCAAAAAAATATTATGACATGTTTCAAACCCAAGGCAGACATACCTATGCTTGAGTGATAAATACTTGCAACGTATGGCCGCCATAAGATACACCGCAGATCCATAATTATATTGAAAAAAAGGGTATAGCCACCAAAGATACAATGTGGATCTATACTTCCATGACATGAACTGATCATAGCCATGAAAAATACATAGTGGATATACGAGACACCAAGACATAGCCACGAACCAATACAAAGTGGATCTATGTGACAATATATGTGTCAATGTTAAAGAGAAACTCCGTCGCAACTTGGGCAAAGTATATATCAGAGTGATTACTCAACCCAGGGTCTTCTTACTGATCCCAATGTAGTATGAATCTAACCATGTGAATATATGTCCTGATGTCAAACATGGAAGAAACCACTTGATTAACGGTCAATGAGGTAAACCGTTAACAAGTGTGAGGGAAATCACCATTGATGTCAATGATTCCCAAGGTACCCTAGTACATTCCAACGAATGTGAATAGATGAGCTAAAGTCAAACATTCGTGGAATCATCCAATCAGAGGTCAATGATGTAAACCCACTTTCGGAGGTGAGGAGGCCTACCATTGAGGCATGCAGGTCCGAAGGTACTAACTGGTTTCTAAGTCTAGTTACTAGATAATGTGTTGAATTTGACAGGAATAGATTCGTCAAAGGAGGGCCTTGATGTATCCCCTATCAATGACACGAAATTGACATAGAGATATAAGGTGGTGAATCAGATGAGAATGGACTGACACGAGTGTTGAAACATGAAATTTTTGACGGTTGACTCTCGAGGTAGATACTTCCCTTGAACACTGAGGCACAACATCAGAAACATGACATGGACCAAAACATGAAGATGCAGTGGATACTGTGACTTTCATCGGGTGACCCAAAGGAGTAAATAAACTTAGAGGATTGGTTCAGTGCAGAGGTTCATCAGATCAAAATATATGCAAAGACAAAGTGCCGTGTTCAAGGGTGACCGTAAGAGTGACTTGTGATGTTTTCAAAAACGGCTTGGCTTGCTTCCTTCAATTTTTTCCCCCATCCAGATAGACAAGTACCTCTTTTTATTTTAACGAGATCGAGGAGGGTAACACATGCTCGATATAACTCACCTTCGGTAAGTCCCTCTACCTTTGTTTAACAAACTGGAAGAAGTAAGGGTTCGGTCCCATAAGGGCCCTTCAATGTATTATTTCTTTTAACGAGTCCAGAGAAGGAAAACTCGGTAGTTTTTCATGTTTAGAGAGTCTGGAAAGTACTTAAAGATGACTCCAGGGTTGTCCTTTTTAGTAATTTTAGTCTCATGAGGCCGAAAAAGAGATAAACTACCACTCGAAAGATGCCCTTTCAAACCTTTTAACGAGTGTGAAAGGAAGCAAGATCACTCGACAATCTTTTCATGTTTAGAGAGTCTAAAAAGAGTTTAAAGGAGACTCCAGGGGTTCCTTTTTCGTATAACCTTTACGAGTCTGAAAAAGTGATAAAAGTATACTCAGTTACATTCTCATGTATTTTCGAGCACGGGAAATAACAAAGACTAAGCTCGTTATTGGTTTTATTTTTACACAAGCTTGAAACAAAATTAAACTATGCTTGTAAATTCCCAACGTAATTTCCAAAGGTTAGGATACCCATGGATGGTTGGTACTCTGGCCCCAGCTTGAAAATCTAGTGGCTTAACTCCAGAATGATAATCAAAGGCTGGAGACATACCCCCCCAAAGCTTCAATTCATTCACCGACTTTGAGGTTGTCACCAATTTCTCTACTAGATGGAGAAAAAGGATACAGGTGGATGAAATGAAGGTTGAAAAATGAGACCTAACTAAAGACTCGACTCGACATCTACGAGATCTAGTGAAAGACTTGACTTGACGGTAGAGGTGACTGTTTCATTTTTTAATGAGCTTACCAAAGATAAGCGAAACTATGCTCATGACTTCTATTTCGTTTTTTAATGAGCTTGCCACAAAGAAGAGAAACTATGCTCATGGCTCCAAGTTCAATCCTCAGATTTCTGTTTCATTTTTTAACGAGCTTGCTGTAGAGAGGAAAACTATGCTCGTGAATTTTGTTTCATTTTTTAATGATCTTTCCACTGAGAAGAGAAACTATGCTCATAGCTTCGGGTTCAAACTTCAATCCCTAGATTTTTGTTTCATTTTTTAATGAGCTTACTACAGAGAGGAAAACTATGCTCGTAGCTTCTATTTCATTTTTTAACTAGCTTGCATAGATAAGAGAAACTATGCTCGTGGACTCGTCTTGATTGTGGCTTCCAAGAGGATAATGCTCTGGAAGGACACCATGTCAAGGGACAAAACTCGGTCAAGGCTTCCAAGAGATCTTCACTGGATGGAAGAAAATCACTCTAGAAGGAACACATGTCGAGGTCTATGATAGGGGTAAGGAGATTAGGCTCCAATATCCCTACCGAAGAGATCACCATGTCAATTACCTAATCTAAGTCATCGGAGGTTGAATTCATGGGAGACAACGCCACATAATTGACCTGTAGCAGGGGTGATACCAACTTCATATACGACTCGTTTAGGGAGGTCATTGGGTTGATGGTCAATTCAAGGCCAACGAACGAAAGTTGATCAATAGTCACCATTATTCCATCGTGCGGGAAAGATATCACAAGAAAAAGAGTGGACACAATAACTTTCATGGCATAGACATAATCTCACCCAAGGAGTAAATCGAAATCCAAGGGGTCCTGGACTACCATAACATCAATAAAGACAATTTTCCCTCCCAAAGTTACAGAAAATTGAGGAAGGATACCCAAAGGGTGACTGGTTCTTATGTTAAAAGAGAACAAAGTCTGGGTAACTGACACAAGCTAAGGATAACCCAAAGCTTTCCAAGAAATAGAGGACAAAATACTAACAAACGAAACTTCATCTATCGGTGTCTGAGGAATGACCCGACCACAAACCTGTACTGTAATCTTGAAAGGAATGTGAGAGGGAAGACGACGTTCAGTTAGTGCACCCCAATAAAAAAGGATGGCCTTATTACTTGGAGGGGGTTTCGTGGGAGAAGGAGGAATGCCCCCCAACATGGTAGATTTTGTATCAACGAGAGAAACATGGGTATAATCAGGTTTACTCTCTAGCGGGAGAGTAGAATCGATTGATAATGACATCAGATCGACCACTTGGGTTTCATTCTCCAAGGGGAGAATGGGGTCGACAGGTGGAAACGGATCGATCGCTTGGGTTTCACTCTCTAACGGGAGAGCGGGATGAACCGAAGATGGGATTGGATCAACCACTTTGTCAACTGGTTCAACTAAGGACATGACCAGATTGACGACATGATCAACCAGACTAACCGATGAAGGGACCGAAGCAACCACTTTGGCACTCGTTAGAGGAGAAGTGGGATTGACAATGTTTGCACTCTTCATATGAAGGGTGGGACTAACCAATGAAGGGACTGGATCAGTCACTTGGGTTTCACTTTTAAGATGAAAAGTGGGGCTGATCTATGATGGAACTGGATTAGCTACTTTGGTTAGTGGTTCAACAAAAGATGAAACTAGATTGACCACCTGATCAGCGGGACTGACCGGGGATGGAACCGGATTGACCATACCATCAACTAATGATGGGTTGGGGGAAATCTTACGATAACCGGTTGGAAGTTGAAGCTTTTCCAAAAGAGAATAAGCCTCGCCCATACGAGGAAAAAGGTGAGAATAATGATCACCTTCACATAACATACAAGGAGATTTGACAGTTGTCTTCTTCTTACCAACCATAACATCACTAGTTGGAGGGGTGTCACCAGCATGTCTAGCAGGGGACGATGACGTGGAGGACCACTTTTCTAAGACCTTGGGAAGACCAGGGAAATCCCTCAGAAAGTGGTCACCCTTACGAAGAATGCAAGGGAATTTGGGTTTCAAATTCTTCGTTTTAATCTTGTCGACCTCATCAACACTCCTAGTACGATTAATAGTAGTTGGTTGCTTGGATCCAACATCTGATATGGTTGGAGGATTGGTCCTTTTTGGGTTATTCTTCTTCTTCTCTTTCCATTTCTTCTTCTTCTGATCAACCTGGCTACTTGCTTTAGAGATTTCACTAGGTGAAGAAGGGCAAAGGGAAGGAGACATGAAGAAGGCATAAATTCGAGATGAGGTTGATGTGTGAGTGGTGTACTTACATCTGAATCATTAGGTGTAGTTGAATCACTGGGAATATTCGAGATCACCGGAGTGGGGAACAACCAAACCGATAATCCGATGGTGAGTCCTGGAAGACTCAGTGTGGCAATGTACGAAGGACCAATGTTTCCAAAAGAAGGAAAGGTGAAAGGTTCCCTGGGACAAGGGGTTCCTCCATTGGTACTCCTAGGTGTTGATGCCATTAACAATGACTTGGCCTAAGGTCCACTAAGTAAAACAAACAACAGATGCTATGAATCTAAAAGAAAACAATCAAACAAAACTTCCCACAATGAAACCACTAGTTGGTGATGAAATCCAACGTCGCGAGATCAATATAGGAAGGGGTAGGGATAGAGTGGGTGGATCAGTTACATTGGTGACCTGCTTAATGGACTTATGCCTTGGTGAAATATTCCACATAGTAATTGTGGATTTACCCTCCAAGGATCCTAAGTGAGTTTGACCAACGAATGTTCCAGGTACAGTGAGACTTCCCTTCACTGTCACCTTGTGTAAGACCCTGAAGATTATGGCTACTAAGGTCACCAACTCGCAGTCAGCACTTGGGCAGGTACGATCGATAGTCCAGTCCGAACGTATGGGCAGGATAACAAGTCCAAAATACTTCAAGAGAATTGAGAACAATTTGACCAGTAGAACTCCAGAGGACCTCGAACGGATTCAGAATTCACGAAGCACTGAGATCAAATGAAGACAGTTGATCCTCAAGAAGAACCCCCAATATACAATCCGACTACTACGAACGGTTGAACCATGGAGGGATAATCTCCGTAACTCTCCAGAATGTGACTTTGTGCGTAACCCCTGTGTGAGAGGGGGATCCCATAAAGCCTATACGAAAATTGGATTTTCTCTCCCTACCGCAAGATGCTAAGTTTGTTTGACAGCTTTGGAAAGTTATCCTTTCAACCTATTCCAAAGCCCTACACCCTAAGCTATTGTAGGTTTGCTAACATAAAAAGTAAAAATGTCTGATAAATTTTATTTAAGCTCTTGATTTTAAGGTCGCTGTTTACTCAGAGGTGTATGAGAGTGAAACTGATGAAATTATGACTCAATTCCCAAAACATGCATAAGAAATGATAAGTAGTATTTTCTTTCAATGAATGTCTATTTAAGGGAAGGAGAATGAATTTTCTTTTCACTGTCAAACACTTAGGTGCAATGACCTCATGCAAATGTTCTCAACCAAGAATCCAATATAATTCTAAGATGTTCAGAAATTGGTTCTAGTATCCAAAAACCAATCATGAAAATATGTCCTTTTGCTTATATGTGACTGATAATCAGTTTGATGTAAATCTTCCTATGTTAATCAGACTTCAAGATTTGTGATATTTAAGAAATCAGAAGCAAACTTCACATAAAAAAAAACTCACCCTCGTTGTGATCAAACAAGAAACAAAAAGAAAACCAAATTCAAATAGGAGGAAATGCTTGGAAAGAAGACCTCAAAGATAAAATGGAATGGTCCATAGATCTCTGAATTTCCTTACAATATCTTTTATTCTGTCAGATAAATGAGAAGAAAACAATAAAATGATTCCAAGTCTTCAAAGGAGAAGAATGACTCAAAGTAAGGAAAACAATGTCAAAAAATCCAAACAAATGGTGATCAATTCTTAGAAATCAAGGTGTTGAAGGCCAAAACAAAGATACACTGAGGTTGTAAGAACTCTGAGCAAATGCAAACAACAAAAAATTGACTCAGAGACCAATTCCCCATGAGATTTTTCTCAAAAAAAGGGAAGTTCTCTAGTGTCAAGGGAACCATAGTGTTACAACACTCCGTGGAAGCTTTCCAGGGAGCGCCAACGCTCTGGTAGCAGAGGCATGGGAGAGCTAGCCTCTCAAACTTCAGAAAAATGCCCAGAAATGAAAAATTTCAAGAAAATTCAGAAATCCAAAATGTATGGGATGAAGTAAAGATCTAATCAACACATCTAAGAAACAAAGATACAATATAAATAAGATCAAAAGTGAGCAAAGGCTAAAAAAATATCTAGGAAGGAAACCAAAACTAAAAGCTTCGAATTCCCCAGTGGAGTCACCAATTTTTGTTACAGGGAAATCCCCTTGCGGACATGTGAACTTCCTCTTAGATCTGGACCCTTAAGACCAAGACAAAAAGGGTGCTAATGATGGTCATTGACATCCTTTTAAATCTAGCTAAACTAATGTATAGAGAAGAGGAAGAAAGGTGTACCTTTTTAACGATGTCCGTCCTCGCACAGTCCGAGTTGAGATTTGATCCCCAAGCTCCTTGATAAGTCCTGCAAACCAAACAAAGACAAAACAATCTTCCCATTCTACTAATATTAGCTTGAAACTAGATCTATCTAATAGAGACAAGTTCATGTAGAATAAACACAACCTTGAAATAAATAGGCCAAGAACATATGTATATTAATGAGAACAATAGAGAATACTTATAGACCTTTGATGAAGGTGCAACATCCTCTCCCATCTCTCCTTGTCCAACCCTTTTCTCAAGTAATCCACACACAAGAGGATTATGATTCAATGATATATCCCTTATGAGATCATAAGTTTGATGCCTTCAATGTCTCTCCTTCCTTATGAGATCATAAATTAGGTGCTTCTCAATTTCTCCATCTCTTTCACCATGAGAAGGCCTCCTTTTATAATCTTGGAGAGAACCAACCACCTTAGATATTCTTGGGATAGGTTGAGGATATTTCTCCTTCAGTTGTGGATCCTCCCTAAGATCCATCCTTAACCTCAGATTCGAATCAAACTGATTTCTGAGATAAGGGGGATCTTTCCCTGATTCTCCTCAACAACCTAAAATTTTCTCAAATAGGCTAGCACTCCTCTGAAAGGGTGCACATAGCATTGCAACGCTCCCCCAAATAAGGCTAGGGTGTGTTGGAACTCCCTGATAGTGGGTAGGGGAGCGCTGCCCAAAATTCCTTCAGAAAAGCCTAGCGCTCCCCCAGAAGGGTGTACAGGGTGCTACAATGCTCCCCCAAAGGAGGGTAGGGAGCGCTGGCACTCCCTGGCAATGGGTAGAGGAGCACTGGCTTCCAAAAATGATTTTTAAGTTATTGTTTTCATGGAAAATGCTTTGTACTCCTCATTAGATGATTTCTATATCTTAAACCAGTCTTTGAAGGTGTCTTAAGTGTCCATGTGATGTCGTTAGAGACACGACATGAGCAAGATGGAAGTATGATGTTTGCGACACTTGTGACACTTGAGGATAAAATGTGACACTTGCGACACTGGTAACGATGACAATAGGTCATCATTGAAGTGAGTGATTTTGATGTGTAACACAATACTTTAGAGGAAAAATTATTGTGGGTGATACAAAAAGGTTTACCAAAGACAACTATTGATGAATGGAAGGAAGATGACGACAAGACAAGGAAGCCGATTATCTATACAAGCTCTTACATTGAAGGTCTAGATTCAAAATTACAAGATGAAAAAAGTGACATCGAGTCTACCTTCTTCATGAAATATATCAGAGGAGAGATATCAACCAGGTGCCATTGGAGAAATCATATCAGGACCCTCATGTATGCACTTGTATATATATTATTTGTATCATTGTCATGAGGGTAATTGTAGGAGGAAGGAACCTTTTGCTGAAGTCATGGATCCAGAGGGATCTCAATGCATTCAGAGGAACACCACACTGAATGTGAAGGCTCTAGGTTTGATTGTTGAAATTGTCATTCCTCTAACCTATATTTCTAAAGTTTGATACATTACAAGTAGGTGTTGTAGCTGTGACAACAATCTTTAAATTGTTTTGATTCTAGAGATGTACTCATTATTCTACTTTAGGAGATATTCTTGTGTTGGTTCTTTTTGTTTTCTTGTTCCAGATAGGTTAACAACTAAGGAAGATGTTTATCCTTCAGAGGGAGTCACTTGATTCAGAGGGATTCAAAACTATTTGAGAAAGAGGAAGAATAGAACTGTCATTAAGGAAACCAATGCAATAATTCATGATCAAAATCCTTCTACGATTCTATGTGACAAAGCATGCATGAAACAATATATGTTCAGAACAAGAGTCTTCACCAGACTTTGAAAAACATAACTGCCGAAGAAGCCTTCACCAGAGTGAAGCTTGAGATTGAAAACTTCAGAATATTTGGGTGCCCAATGTATTTTAATGTACCCAAAGAGAAGAAGTCCAAGCTAGACCCTTCAGGGAGAAATGATACATTTATGGGATAACAATGAATCTTCGAAGAGATTCCAGATCGACATCCCTGGTCAGAGATAGATTTAGATAAGTAGAGATGTTGTCCTTGAAGAAGAGATAACCTTTCAAAGATCCAGAGAATCTCATATGGAGATTGACAGTGAGACAATACCTTCTCCCCCTTGAACAATTCATAGGGAGACATACATTATTCCAACTAATCCAGTTACTCCAGTTGATATGTATAGAGATATTGCAGTAGGGAATAAAGGGCATGACTAAGCTCACTCTGCAGGAGGCAGAGAGACACACAAGCCTCTCAAGGCACATCTCGAGAAAGAAAAAGATATTTTCAAGCTATCCTTCAGTCATGATCCACGTCATTGATTCTGAGTCTCCTTGTCTTGGAGAAGCAATAGGAGAATATGTATGGAAAAATGCCATAACAAAAGAATACCAGTATATCTTAAAGAATGATGTATAATATATTGTTTAGATACTAGAAGGGAAGTCTCTGGTGACTTCCAAGTGGATCTATAATATCAAGCATGCAACTGATGAAAGTGTCGAGAAATTCAAAGCGAGATATATAGCCAGAGGATTCTCACAAAAAAGAGGGAGTTTTCTATGATGATACTTGATACAATAAGCCTGATACACTTCCATATGTACTACCAACCATGAGTTGGAAACTATATCAAATGGATATATTATTGACGAGTTTGGGTTTCAGCAAGAGTGTTCCTGATCCAAACCTATATTATTACAATGTTGGTGACAAGAGCCTAATTTAGATGACTTATTCAGAAAGCCTTGTTGTTGGATACAAGTAAGCTTTGACTTCTGATTTTGAGATGAAGGATCTGAGTATGATCCACTACTTCTTGGGACAAGAAGTGTGACAGAGGACCGATGATATTTTCCCGAGTTAAGGAAAATATACAGTGGGAATATTAAAGAAGTTTAGTATGAAAGAATGCAAATCCACGGTGATGGATTTGAAGAAAAATATTGATGATGATTCAGACGAGATTGATCCACATCTGATTGGATCACTTATGTATCTGGTTAACACCAGGATTGATTCATGCTACGCAGTGAATGTACTTAGTCATTCCATGAGTCAACCAAGACAAACTCATTGGACAACAACAAAACATGTATTGAGATATATATGAGGTACAGTTGGACATGGTCTGAGATATGCCTCTAGTGTGAACTTGAGTTTGTAGGATATGTCGATACAGATTGAGCATAGACTATAGTGGACCGGAAGAGAACATCTAGTTGTTGTTTTACCATGAAGGTTTTCATGGTTTCTTGGTGCAACAGGAAACAAATCTATGTGGCCTTGAATACTGCAGAAGCAGAGTATATATCATTGAGTGTGCGAAGCAGTGCAACTTCATAAACTTCTGACATATTTACTTAATCATGGGATGGATTCTATGATTATAACTAGAGTTGTATGAAACTCTTTGAGAAACTTGTGTTTCATGATAGATCAAAACACGTTGAGATAAAATATCATTTTCAGAAACATGATGCAGAGGAAAGTAATACATGTGCCGTACCTTCCTACACATGAACAAATTGCAGACACCTTCACCAAACTAGCTTGGTGAAGAATACCTCTCTAGTTGAGAGGGAGTGTTGATGACTACAGTCAAGACAAAGTTCGAGTACTTTCGTGCGAGACGTGGCCTGATGGATAATGCCTCCCTACCTGAGAGGGAGTGTTGATGATTATAGCTGCGTGAAACATCCTCTAGGAAACAGACTGATTGATTCGACCTGAGAGAGAGCCCATGAGTTGGGTGTGTGGTTCTTATCTGAGACAAAACTGGAACATAGTGATGGTCTCCTCCTTACAGAGTGTTGAGAATAAATCTAGATGATTCTCCCATGTAAAACAATGAGAAAGGAGATCTACTGAGTTGGACGTGCATATGGCTAAGCACAAGGTGAACATGTGAATTCCCATGAGTTGGGTACATCATTATGAGACAGAGATGAAGACAATTTGTTATCCTCCTCTAAGTAGAGAGTTGAGATGATGAACTCTAGATGGTTCTCCCGTGTAATGCAATGGGAAAGAAGATCTGTTGATTTGGATGTGCCTGTGGATGAGCACAGGTGAACATGATCCTAGTGGTTGAGCACTAATGGGTGTGGTTTTCCTGTGAGACACAATGATATAGAGATATGAACATCCCTATGGATGTGCCCCTAGTGGATGAGCACTAGTGGGCGTATGAGATCCATTGCTATATTGTTCAAGAGTCAGTCTTACCTGTAACCCTAATTGTAATGTAAAGGGTACAGGTCAACCCCACCTTAATATAATAGATAATTAATGTAAAAGATAATTAATCTGGTTATTATTAATTATATTGTGAGTTAGAGAGGTTGGCCCTGTTGTGCCAATATACACTTTTGTTGACAGGTTCATTCTAATTGCTGATATTTCTGTGGTGAGGAGTGTTTTCAGGCGGAATCAGAAGAACCATAGTATTATCAATTGAGTGACAATATTTCAGATCCATATAAGTAAAGGTAAATTCCCCATTGATGAATCATATCTGAAGTCTGAGTTTGGAAATTTCAGCAAGTACATCTTCTTGGGAAAAGTGCACACCTCTCTTGGGTGCTAGTCTTCTAGGGTTTGTGAGCACCATTTTGTGTGCTAGGTGTTTATGGTGGTTGAGGTATTTCTCTTGAAGAATATAGCAAAGGATCAGATGAGTTTTCTTCCCTTGTTGGGAAGGGTTTCCCAGGATAATTCTCATGTACTTGTGCATGGTGTTTCTTCTTGTGATCTTGGTTGCTGCAACAAATTGTCTATGGTTTAAGTAAAATGATAAAAGGGAATGAACTTCATTCTTAAGCCTAGCTCATTGAAAAATCAACATTGACTGTATATTCAAAAAACCGATTAGATCATTTTGGTCATCTTAAAAAAGTTCTCATGCGATGCAGAAAATTTGGCATTCCTTCTAAGTCTATTTTCAGCGTTACCAAGGGAAATCTCCTTGGACATATTGTCTCTGATTCAGGAATAAGCATATATCCCGAAAGGATCGCTGCTATTTTAAACCTTCCTGCTCCCACTTCCAAAAAGGAGGTCTAATCCTTTATGGGCATTATCAACTTTGTCCCTAGATTTGTTCCTGATTTTGCTGTAATGGTTAAACCACTTCATAATATTCTCAAGCAATATCTCTCCTTTTCTTGGACTGAAGACGTCGAGAATGATTTCGTCAGGATTAAGAAGGTAATCATTTCAGCACTGATTTTGGCGAGGCCAAATTTTGAGAAAGATTTTATTATATACACTAGTGCCACAGAAGAAGCAGTTTCTGTTATTCTTGTACAATGTGATGACCAGAATGATAGAAAACCAGTAGCTTGTAGGAGTAAAATCTTATCATATGATGAGTTCAAATATTCTTATATTGAAAAACATTCTTTTTCTCTAGTTAAAGCTGTGGAAAAATTTCACCATTTTATCTTAGGAAAGCACACACCGATAAAAGTCCCTTTGCCTGTTGTCAAGTTTTTTCTCTCACAAACTGATCTTTCAGGAAAGCTTGCACATTGGCTTGCCAAGATCCAGGAGCATGATTTAACCATCATGTTTTCGAAAAAAATTAAGGGATGAGACTTAGTCCTTCACTTGGCTTAACGTGATGAAGCAAGTGAAGAAATTTATGAATAAGATAATCCTCTTTCAACGCTATTTTGCATTGATAGTCAAATCCTTCCTATAGCTGAACATCCCTGGTATAAAGATCTTGTGTATTACTTGCAAAATCAGAAATGTCCAGATAGCTTAGATACTCATCAAAGGAGAAATATTTGTCTTGAATCTTCCAGATATGTTATTTTAGGAGACTTCTTATTCAGGAGATCTGCCGATGGTATATTACTTCCCTGTGTAAATAATGAGGAAGCACATAAACTATTACAAGAGACCCATGGATCTTCAGATTTTGTTACTCATGTGGGTGGCCACTTTTCTGCTAAAACTACTGCTTTAAAATCATCAGAAAATGTTGTTAATGGCCTTCAATTTTTCGAGATTCTTATAAATTTTCTAGATCTTGTGAAAAGTACCAAAAATTCGTTGGGAAATAACGTTTGTCTTACATGCCTTTGCAACATATCCTCTCTGATTTTCCTTTTTCAAAATGGGGTCTGGATTTTATTGGTTCTATTAATCCTCCATCTTCAACAGGGCAAGTTTTTATTTTGACAGCCAAAGACTATTTTACGAAATGGACTGAAGTTGTCCCACTTAAACATTCGCAGGATGAGCAGGTTATTTCTTTCCTTGAAACTAATATTTTCTCTAGATTTGACATTCCTTTAGAAATTATTACAGATAACAAACCCACTTTCATTTCTGCTAATTTGACTCAATTTCTAGCTAAGTTGGGAGTTAAACATTTTACCTCATCAACTTATTACCCTCAAGGAAATGGGCAAGCCAAGTCTACTAAGAAAAATCTGGTTAGAATTATCAAGAGGCTCATTGAAGATAAGCCTCGTCAATGGCATACCCTCCTCACTTACGCCCTTTGGAAAGATCACATTACTACCAATATAAGGGCATGTTTCACTCCCTTTCAACTTGTTTATGGTCAAGAAGCTATTCTGCCTACCGAGATGGAACTTTCTTCTCTACGGTTGATGCTTCAGGTTGAAGAGTTAAATTCTTCTAATATTCCTCAAAGGATAAATGCATTGTTGGCTTTAGAGGAACAAATGATGTTTTCCTTTGAGAACATAAAGAGAAGACAACTAAATGTAAATAAATATTTCAATAAAAGTGCAAAATATGTTATATTTAAGGTGAATGAGAAAGTCTTACTTTTGGATTAATCTCATGTTGATAGAGGAAGGCATTCTAAGTTTCAAAAATTATGGATGGGTCCTTTTAAAATTGATTTTGTCTTGGGCACAAATTGTTATATTCTAAAGGACTTGGAAGAGCGATTATATTCTTATAGCACTAACGGTTCCCACTTGAAACACTATGTGGAACCAAGTTAAAAGTCAAAATGTTGTATGGAAATTACTTCTGTATTATAGCTTCTATTTTACTGCTTTGATTTTGTTTTGTTGTTTTTACTTTTTTGTTGTTTCATTTCTGCTGTTTTTATTTTTTATTAATTTATTTTCTTTTCAAAAATAAACTCTGGATTAGTTTTTCCACAGCGATGCTATTCTGTAAGTATTGTTAATCAATAACAATAAGCTTACACAACTGTTATGATGTTCCCCTTGTAGACATCACTGGAATTTCTCTCTGCTTCCATTACTGCTGTTAGATAGATAATTGGATTTTCATCCCTACTTTCTGTCTTCCCTTTCTTCCCTCCACCCTGATATTCAAAAGTACGCACCAAAAGTTTTTCTCTTTTAAACAATAAATGATTTCACTGTGATTAATTGAATTTTATGCATATAGGAATAAGCCCCTCATACGTAACATTTTCCATGAGTTATTCCCTAAATCCTGAATCATTTTTTCCCTTAAAATGCCTCACTTCCCCTGTTGCATAATCATTCTGATATATAATTCCTTAATCTAATGTTCACCTGGTCTATGAAACCAGACATTCTGAGTTCTTAATCTGTTGGAAACAAATTTCCTCGTGGAGTCACCATTTTGTTGATGCTTAAAAACACAACAATGAATACTATGCTCGCAAATTATTTCCAAGCTCTATTATTTATTTATATTAAAAATAAGCTAGTAGGTGGGACCCCGTTATTGGACTTGGGGCACAATGGTGGATATGTTGCACTTATATTTTGTTTGATTAGGTGATGGTACCTACACAGTCTTCTACAGTTCATTGTTTCAAATCATGGTTTTAAATGCTATGGTGACATGTGATGGTTGGTTGATTAATGCATGGCACTGAATGACTTTGATGACCTCTCACATAATATGTTAAGGTTGCCCTATGGGTGAAAGAATTATTATAAGTTTTGGTTTGGCATTGCATTAATTATGACATTAATTGGTTTACTGGTCTTGATAAAAGACAATAATGGAGCTCTTTGAATAAATAAACTATACACAAGATCTAATGCTATGTATTATTTTGACAAAAGAGGGGCGCCCTAAACCCTTTCTACTAAACTTATGCGTCTTGTTGAATATTATATGTGGATACACATGGGGTAATGTTTCTAGCACATTGTTATTTTAAAGAGTTGACATTACAAAGGGGTGGTGCATTATGAAAATGTGATATGGAAATGGATATGTGGTTGATTAATCGCTTAGTGCTAGGGTGAATTGGCTTGGCTCGTACTTTGAATTGAATGAGGTTGGAAGGGAGAAGCGACGTGCATTTACTGAATTTCACTCAAACTCTCCCTCGAGCCCGTCACCCTAGTCATTCTTGCATTTTGGTTTTGGCTCTGGTGGTTGTTGTTGTTCCGCATCATTCGGTTGTGAAGGAGGTATACAGTCTAGTTTTCTTGCTTGTGCAGGATTTTCCAGGTATGGGTTTCTTACTCTTCCATCCATGATGGTTACTTCGCCTTTTGAATCAACTTTTGGCTTAGGATTGCTCATGGTCTGTGTTTTTCTTAAGATGTTATGAGATATTTGAACTATATATTGGTGTTGTGTCCATGGTTTCTTATGGTGATTAGTTTGGACTATTGGCACTTTAAAAGATAAATGGTTATACTCTCCTTGCTGTGTGTAATCTTTGCATGGGTTTATTGGATTAAATGGTAGTGAGCCTGCTCAACCACGTTTTGGGTTTTTGAGTCCGACACCTCTGTTGATATTGAGTATCATGGCTTGCCAAAGTTCTAGGCTTTGTGTGTATCCTATTTATGGATTATTACAACAAGCCTTTATGTCTAAGCTGCCCACTCCATGTTCGTCTCTGTGGCTAGTGTTTTTGACCATGTGGGTTGCAATATGAACTGTTGAAAGATTAAAGTGTTTTTTTGCCTTGTCTTGACAAAACCCCGAGATGTTAGCAATCGTTGCATTTCCCTCATTGACACCGTTGCCTGGAAATAATTGCATAGGATGGGTTTAACATCACCCATAAGTTAATGGAGGCATTATACATTCTTTTGGTCGGGAATGGGTTTATGCTTGAAATCTCAATTTACAGTGTTGTTTAAGAGATTGACTTCATTTCGTTTTCTTGTTGGAGTTGACAGTCTGTCGTTTTGGTAACCCTCACAACCTAGAGTATTTTCACTTGTTATGGGTCTGTGGTAAATTGTGAAAAGGCATGAATTGTTTGCACTTTTCAAAGACTTAATCCTCTGATCGAACCACCTATTCTTACCCCCCACTTGCTGTTTTTAAAACCTAAAGATGATATTGTTATCATTTTACTCCAGTCAATGGTTGGTGGAGCACTATGCGTGCTTGGTTAATTGGGCACGATTTGGTTATGTTCCTCGTTTGACAATTCTAGAAGAAGTTTGTACCTAAATGTTTATGTGAAGCCGGGGCTCGAAGTATTGCATGTTATTTGGTTTAGATGTTATGTTGATTTTATTTAAAAGACACCCATGTGTGAATTGATTGGGGCCCAATAAAGAGTTATAACACCCAATTTAATTGCGTTGAACAATGTTTAAATAATGGACATAAGTGGTGGTAAATACTGTGCATGTTCCTATTGGCTTTAAAGAATAAGTATTGGATATAAATAGTTGTAAGCACTGTGTGCATTCCTATTCATTTTAAAAGGATTTAGCATTGGAGTTATGAATGGTTGTGGCTAAAAGGGTTATTGTGGTTTATAATATATATTGCAATGTTGTTTGTTACGACGGTTTGGAAGCCAACAAGCAATTTGTAAAGGAAGTAACAATTTAAATTGTAATGTTGAAAAGTGAATATTGTTGAACTTTGGAGCTCTAAACAGAGATATGATTGATTTTTTGATTTGATTTATTTTTATATGAACAATATCCATATTATGTCCTTGTCATTTTACCACTTTTCACTCATTACCTTCCCCTCCTAATCCCAATTTCATTTATGACATCCCTTTTCTGTGAAATAAATTCAAAAGGTCGGTGTAACAACGACAAGAGAGATAACACAATAATGGTTGGAAACTGGTATTTTTGTATTTTATTACATAGTTAAATTATTTAATTAATTGCTGAACAATATTCGTCTATTAATCCCCTATCATTATACCACTTTTGGATAATGTGTATTATGTGGATAGTTATATATTTTTGGATATGATTTAAATTATTTATGATGTTCAAATATTTATTTTGAAAGATATTTAAGGGAGATACAAGGGTGGCATGTGTTAAAATGATTATCCATTTGTGTTATATTTTATGATTTGAAAAGAAAAAAAAACGGGTCCCACCTACCTAGTTATTATTAATTAAAGACCCTTAACTATTATTATTATTATTTATTTCTCCTAAACTAATTAGTTAAGTCAAACTGAATTAACTAAAGAAAATAGTTGAATTACTTAAAAGTTGAATGAGAAGAAGAAACAAGGGGATAATAGAAGGAGAAAGCAAGACTAAGGTTTTCTCTTTTGGTTTCATAAGATAGTTTCAATTTTCATTCATTCTTGAGTTATTCAAAGCCTAATTCTCTTTGTGACAGTAGGGTCTTATTGTAGACAACAAGGTTCAATATTGAACCAAACTTTTTAGATGCTTGTTTTAGAGGTGTTGATCCATCCTTGATAATATGTGTATTCTTGTCTATTTGTGAATTAAGCTTCATGGCTGATAAAGAATATCTTGCAGAGTCAAATTGGCAGCAGTCTGTGACATGCTGATCCAGATTATAAATTCTAGTTTTACTTGATTGTTAGAGTCTTTTTGTATGGTGTTCATCGAGGATCTCTAAATCAAACTTTTGTCCATGCCATTTTAGGGTTTTTTAAAGAGAAAAACACTTTCGATACCTCACAATGAAATAATTCAGATTGCTATTCTGTCTTATATATATGTGTATTTATGACTTGGTTACTTTTCGCTTTTTGATCTCCATGTTTACTTTCTGTAATCTGTAAATATTTCAGAAAATTATATAAACTTTATTTTATAATTGCAATATTATTTTTATAAATAAATCAACCTTGATCCTAGTAATTAATACTTACAGATTGAGAGAATATTTTTGAGGCTATAAAACCAAGGGTGATATTCCTGACTATCTTGTCCTAGCCAGGAAAGATTTGAAAATGATTGAGTAAGATAATTCATACATTTTCCCTACATTTATTTGGCGACCATACTGGGGATATCTTCCATATATCTCTGGTTGATTGTATTCATGATTATCATTGGATATTTCTACTTTTGTTTTGATTATTTGACTGTTTTCTTTTCCTCATGACACTACCTGTTACAAGGTAGCCCAATCTTAAAGACCAAACGAACATTGCTTTAAATTTATTCAATACCATCTTAGAAACCGCGAACACTCGGGCTGAGCTTGAATTCTCATGGGTAGTAATTGAAAAAGACATAAGTGTTCGATAATGTTGGTAGGCCAGGCAAAGGAAACCTATGAATCAACTATAGCTTTCTTTTTCCTAAAGTTTTGATCTTCTTTTCATGTCCTTAAAGCCTCACATCTCTAGGAGAAGATTATGTTTATCTACTGAAATCACTCCTATTGCTGAAATAGGAAGAAGAAACATTGTTTTGTCAACCCAACAAGGTACTCTAAGGAAAACTTTGTCTGATTCAGCTAGTTCATCTTTCTCACCCTTACCCATCATTCACAAAATGACATCTGTGGGTGGCTCTGGTGTCACTGGAGGTGCTTCTTCATCTCAACCTTAAGCCTCGTCAATGATTGGTATCTTATATAGCCATCAAGTCCCTATCCAATCTACTACCAACCCCACCAAGTTCATAAAGAAGTATGGAATTTTTCAATTCGAAGAAGATGCTACTACTACGTTGTGGCATGTATCCTCCCCTTTAAATCTAGCACCCACCACTCGGTCATTACCAAAATTCAAAGAGCACCTCTCTAGGTTTTCAAGAAATAACAAAGTCACTACAAACAAACACTTGGTGGCATTCTCTAATTCCTGTCACAATATAGGAGCTAATGACAGTGATACCTGTATGAGCCTGTTTGCCAACTCTCTCGAAGGGAAAGCAATGACATATTTCTTCGATCTACCTCATAATATTCTTTCCACTTGGGAAGAGTTAGTTTACTGGTTCAAATATACTTATGGGAAGTCTAAGAGTCCAACCGAACAATTACGAGAACACAATAACATTGCGTACAAGGACGATGACACTATCAAGTATTTCAACCTATGTTTCACCAAGTTGTATAATCAAATTCCCGAACTTATTTGCCCCCAGAACCAAGCCACTTTTTATGCATTACTACAATTCTCTACCTTCCCCTGATCGTCATAGGCTCGAACAAAATCTATTGAAAATCTTGGTTTCGCTCTGCATACTTGTCTAGAGTATGAAGAACAACTGGAAATAACATGTCTTCCCAAGGGAGACTCAATTAAACAAACAAACATGTCTACCCTATTACAACTTGTACAAGACATGAACAACCGAATGATAACATTTGAGCGAAAGGGAAATGTCCCTTCACTTACTCCTGGGGCCTCCTCTTCTTCTTCACCATCTTTCATGAATCACAATGAAAACAAATTTCAACCCAAATCCATCATGCCTCGTATTTGGTGTAACGTTTGCGAGGAACATCACGAGGAAATTACTTGTGAGGTAAAGAAGAGTGCAAGAGATAAAATCTTTGGCAAAAGGCATGAAACTACCATTATGTTTCTAGATTTCGCAGAGCCAGATGATGTCATGATCATAAACACTATGAATAAATCATATGCTTCAAAAGGAAAATATGATCTGTAATATTTCAAATATGAAAAGTATGCAGAATAGAAATAAAATGCTAGAAATGGTAGATAAACAACAATATAACCAGAACAACACCACAATAACACTGAATGATATTGGAATAAAACTAGAAAGAGCACTTTGATTATGAGAGAAATGTTCACTTACCTCTTCGAGGGGGAAACCTCCAATCGAGTAGATATCTATTACAATAATATCCAATCTAGGGTTCACATACCCTCGACTCCTATTTATATTAAATATGTCTATCAAAAGAACCATCTAGAGGAAGATCCTTCTAGAAGCAGAAGCTTCTATTGGGTCTTCTTACATTCGACTTATTCTACCTTATTGTAAGGCCTTATTAATATTGACCTTTATTACATCCAAATATATTTTTCTACCTACGTGAGGGGTTAGGTCCCTAACATGCTATCCCCCTTTAAAACAACCTTTTCCTCAAGGCTTGAGATGTGGAAATTGCTGCAGAATGGAAGTTGGTTCCCAAGTGGCATCTGCTAGAGTTGTATCTTTCCACTGGACTAACACTTCCTTGATGGTTCGCTGACACAGGAAACACTCACATTGGTCCAAAAATACTTGTGGTTGTAGCCAAATGGATATTTCTTCATCCAACTTGGGAAGGTTGGTTTGAGTTTGGCACTTAATTCCAATCACCTTCTTTAATCATGAAACATGAAAAACATGATGTAGCTTAGAATGACTGGGAAAAGCTAACTGATAGGCCACCTATCCCACACGCTTGAGAACAGTATAAGGACCATAAATTTGGGTGACAACTTCTGACAATGGTCGGACTTGAGGGAATTTTGCTTGTAAGGTTGCAGTCGAAGAAACACTTGATCCCCTTCTGCAAATTGACGTTCAGAGCGACCTTGATCTTCTTGTTGCTTCATGCGATTCTGTGCCATGAATAAATTCTCTTTGAGGGTACGAATAATATCTTCTCGAACTATAAGCATTTGGTCAACTGCTTGGACCTTCGAGACACCTGGTAAATATGAGAGAACTGAAGGTGGCTTTTGTCCATATACTGCTTCAAAAGGAGTCATGCGGGTAACTGTATGGTATGAAGTGTTGTACCACCATTCAACTAGGGGTAACCATTGAGTCGAATGATTTTTCTTTTCTGATGCCAAACACCTCAAATATGTTTCCAAACACTTGTTGACAACTTCATTTTGACCATCAGTTTGGGGATGATAATCTGTGCTGAGATGACATTGGGTGACTTGTAGCTTGAACAATTCTTGCCAAAAATTGCTGGTGAAAGTTGGGTTGCGATTAGAAACAACAGAATGTGGCATGGCATGAAGCTTGAAGACATGATCCATGAAACGTTGAGCCAAAGTGGATTCTATAAATGGGTGTTGAAGAGAACATAAATGAGCATACTTGGAAAGGCGATCAACAACATGACTGATTTATTTCTCGATTTAGGTAAGCCTGTAATAAAATCCATAGAGATATCCCTCCAAATAACAAGTGGAATCAGAAGTGATTGTAGGGTGCCAGGAGATTTGACTATTTCTCCCTTGTTTCATTGACACACATCACATTCAACTACAAAATTCCGAACGTCTTGTTTCATACCATCCCAGAAAAAAGAAGGTTTGACCTTGTCATAGGTTTTGGTAAACCCAGAGTGCCCAACTGTGGGTGTAACATGAAGCTCAGAAAGTACTGTGGATTTAAGTTTTGACTGTTTACTTAAATACAAACGGCCTTTGTATCCAAGCTCATCATGGAGCCAAGAGTACCCTGGGGAAACTAGAGAATTGGATTGCAATTTTTGTATCAGATGCAAACTTTTGGGATCGTGTATCCATTCTCGACAAACTACTTGGAGCCAATCTGGTACAATGAAGGAGAGAGAAAAAATGGATCCTTCATCTTCACATTTTTGGGAAAGTGCATCTCCAACCACATTATCTTTGCCTTTCTTGTAAATGATCTCATAATCATATCCAAAGAGCTTAGTTACCCATTTTTGTTTCTCTGGGGAGGAAATGAGTTGTTCCAGAAAATACTTGAGGCTTTGATGACCTGTCTTAATTTGGAAGCGTTTCCCCAATAGATAAGGGTGCCACATATCAACAACATGAAAAATAGCCAACATTTCCTTTTCATAGATTTATTTTCCCAAATTTCATTCAGATAGTTGTTTGCTGGTAAAAGCCAAAAGCCGACCCTCTTGCATAAGGACAATGCCAATTCCTTTCCCTGAAGCATCACATTCCAGGAAAAAGGTCTTTTTGAAATCAGGAAGGGCCAGGATTGGAGTGGTGCACATGGCCATCTTCAAGGTTTGAAAAGCCTGAGAAGCTACTAGATTCCAAGTGAAAGAATTCTTTTTAAGGAATGCAGTGAGAGGTGCTGCAATCTTTCCATAATTCTTAACAAACTTGCGATAATAACCTGTTAAGCCCAGAAACCCAAGCAAGATTTTGAGAGTCTTTGGGTGAAGCCAGTCTTGCATAACTTGAATATTTTTAGGATCCACCCTGATGTCGTCCTTTCCAACAAGATGACCCAAGTACTTGAATTTCGAGGCACCAAAAGCACATTTAGATTGTTTCAGGAAAAGTTGGTGCTGAGAGAGTAGATGGAGAACTCGATCCACATGAGAAAGATGGTTTGTCCAGGTTTTGCTATAGATGAGGATATCATCAAAGAAAACTAAGACAAAATGATGGAGAAAAGGACATAAGACCTGATTCATGAGGCTTTGGAAGGTGGAGGGGACATTACACAAGCCAAAGGGCATGAACAAAAACTCATAGTGGACCTCATGAGTCCTAAAGGTAGTATTAGGAATGTCTGCCTCTTTCATACATATCTGGTGGTATCCAGAATGAAGATCAAGTTTAGTAAAGAACTGGGCGCCACTCAATTCATCCAAGAGGTTATCAATGACATGAATGGGAAATTTGTATTTAATGGTGAGTTTGTTGAGGGCATGAAAGTCAGGACACATGCGCCAAGAACATTATTTCTTTAGGACTATGACCACATGAGAAGAGTAGGGGATTGTACTAGGTCGGATAATGCCTACGTTAAGCAGTTCTTGAACCATTTTCTCAATTTCATTTTTTTGGGAAAAGGGGTGACGATAGGGATGGATATTGGGAGGAAGGCTACCTGGTACAAGGGGAATGGAATGATCATGAACACCACGGGAAGGAGGGAGTCCTTGGGGAGTAGAAAATACCACTTGATGTTTAGAGAGGATGGATTGGAGGTCTTGCGACACCGATCATGTCTCATTTGCTTGTATGGAATGGAGTTGGACAATAATGCCAGAATGACCTTTTTTGAGCATATTTTCCATGCGATGGGAACTAATGATCTCAGGTGAATCGACGATGATGCATTGGAAATTATATTGTTGGCCCTCCTAGTCGAATTGCATGGTTAATTCCATAAAATCAATGAGAATGGGACCCAAATTCCTTAGCCAGTCTGCACCCAACACAATGTCACAACCGCCCATGTTGATAGAAAACATATGAGATTTGAGGTGGTATTCACCAATTTGGAGACTCACATTTTCACAACGCCCTCCACATTTCATGGAGTCACCATTGGCAATCATGATTTGGAAATTATTGACGACATGAATATAGCAATGAGTTTCTTGGGCAATGCAACGATAAATAAAATTATGGGTGCTTCCACTATCAACAAGAATGATGACCTTCCTATGCTTGATGTAACCAATTAGCTTGAGGATTTGGGGAGAAGAGAAGCCGATGAGAGAATTTAGGGAAATGACCGGTTCTACTTCGAGAGGGTCTGAGGGAGTGGTTATGTTAGTGGTTTCAAGTGACTCAGAAACAAGGGGAGTTTCAACATCCCCTTTTGAAATATCCTCGGAGATGGCCATAAAAAACTTTTGTTCCTTACACTTGTGGCCCAAAAATTATTTTTCATCACAATTATAACAAAGTCCTTTGATTTGGCGTTCAACCATTTCATCCCTGGTCAATTTTTGGATCTTTAGTGGAGCAAAGGGGGCAGTGGGATTTACTGGTTTAGTGCGAGGAATAAATGAGGGTTTTCGATTTTGAGAAGAGACAACCTGTTGTGCTTCCTTATCTCTTTTAGTATATTCCACCCAACTCTTAGGCCGATCCATGAGGACATGGGCACAAATCTCATCCTTGAGGCCACTGATAAAACATTCTAAGAAAAAAGCATCAGACATGCCCTCTGTCCGAACAAACAGTCGCTCAAAAGAAACTATAAAGTCTTCCACTGTTCCAGATTGTTTTAACTTTGTCTAACGGCCTAAATGGTTGGTGTTAGTGTCAAGGCATTCATAAAGCTCTGCCACAAAGTGTGTCCAAGCAACATACCCTTGACGTGAAGTTTTTCTCCATTGCCACCATTACCAACGTTCTTGATCTAGATGGAGAATACCATACCGGAGTTTGGACAAGTCATCTGTAATTCCATATAAAGAGAAATAATGTTCCATTTGAGTTACCCAACCAGTGGGATCTGATCCATCAAATTTGGTCACATCCACCCGCGGAAGGCGTAGTTCACGCTGAAAGTGATGGGGCTGAAAATTATGGGAGTGAGAGGAAGTTTCAACTTCGGTATGCAGAGGTGGGTCAGATAAAGGGGGATCTGTAGGGATATGCAGCTTCATGCAGATCATCAAAACAACAGATTCAAGCTGGGTAGTCATGTCTTGTTTGAGTTCCGTGATTGAGGTGACGATGAAGGAATACATGTTTGTATTGATGGTGGCAACATTGGCACTAAGCTGTATCACTTCTTGTTGGGTCTCTGTGAAATTATATTGCAAGGTATTGAAGCGAGATTACAAGTCTTGTCTACGAGTATGGGCCATGATGATGAGGGAACCGAAAAGGGGAGGGTGGGGTGAAAATTTTTGCTGAAAAATGATAGGTATGAATGTGATAAGGGTGAAGAGATAAATCCAATGGAATAGGTCTCAAATAATGGTGCAAAAATTTCCAGACTTGTTTTTTTTTTTATTATTTATTTTTACACCAGCAGAGTTATACTCCGGTCTGAAGAAAACTGCAGTGATGAAATGCCCAAATTCTTAACTAGGAATAAATGTGTAGTGATTTGGCAACTCGAACATAGTTGCGTGACAATAGATCTTGTATGTTTTAATTTTTTTTTTCTGTCCCCAAGGGTTAGGTATTCAAGGGTTCTACAGACAAGGGTTTGCCCTGTGTTATAGCTCTCTGATATACGTGCGGGGTTCAACAGTAGTACTCAACCCAATATCTCAGGGAACCAACTAAGGAGGCTAGACCATGCCCTTAGCCATACTACCTAACTACCTAGGTACTAGAGAGTATCTTCCCGAGTGTTCTTCTCGGTGGCACTATAACAGTCAGGCGACCGATCGGTTTATCTAAAGAGGGATTTAGGAAATCTAGGCCGATCCGTACATAGGTGTTGTCTGATGCACTACCACTTGAAGGGGTACCAACAAGGGTTACAAGGGTGTCCAACATATGTGTGCTTAAGTACCACTTGTATTTACTGTGTGTATTATTCCCTTAACCGCGGGTCTATGCGTGTAACAACAGATCTCTGTGGCTTAAAGATGCCAGAATACATCTCTACCCTGAAAAAAATTTTGACCCACAATTTTCTACCGAGGAAAGTGATCTGATACCATTTGTAATATTCCAGATATTAAAAGTATGCAGAACATAAATAAAATGATAGAAATGGAAGATAAACAACAAAATAACCAGAACAACACCACAATAACACTGAATGATATCAAAATATCTCCAGAAAGAGCACTTTGATTCTGAGAGCAATGTTCACTTGCCTCTTCGAGGGGGCAACCTACAGTCAAGCAGAGATCTATTACAATAATATCCAAGCCAAGGTTCTCATACCCTCGACTCCTATTTATACTAAATATGTCTATCGAAAGAACCATCTAGAGGAGGATCCTTCTAGAAGCAGAATCTTCTATTAGGTCTTCTTACATTCGACTTATTCTACCTTATCCTTCTAGAAGCAGACCCTTCTATTAGGTCTTCTACATTCGAATTTATTCTACCTTATTTCAAGGCCTTATTAATATTGACCTTTATTACATCCTAATATATATATTGTTCTACCTACGTGATGGGTTAGGTCCCTAACATGATCCATCTCGTACTTCTTCTAGCCCAATCTCATCTTCGAAAGCTGCTGTTGAACAAGCTAGCAAGACTCTTGACAGTCAAGGAACTCCCTCCCCTCTTCACTCTTCAAAATATAACATTCTCAACCAATTGGCTAATAGAAAGGCCAATGGTACTCTTCTAGACATGGTTGTCATCCTTGAGCAACAATAGCATATAAAATTTTTTATGGAAGGAAAAGCTTCCACCATAGCCAATCTCTCTAAAGAGGTAAAAGAAGAGGATTCTAGTGTAAATAAATTAGGTGTAAATAGTTTTAGACACCTTGTAAAAAATCCCCCATTTTTCATTTATGTAAATATTATGGAAAAAATATCCTATTGTTGTCTAATTGAAGGTGGTTCGGGCCCAAGCATGATGTCAAAAATTATTATGAAAGAGATAGTCTTGTCTTGTACCAATGAAAATGCCAGAATCATACTCTCGTATAATAGTCTACAACAACCAACCATAGGTGAAATCAAAGATGTGACTTTCGTTCTGTGCGCACATCCTGAAATAAGGACAACCCTTAATATTAAGGTAATTGACATGCCAGTAAGTAACTATTCAATCATCTTAGGAAGATACTGGTAATCTTTGATAGGTGGATATCTTTCATTTGACAGGACACACTTATATGTTCCTCGAAATGGAAAGAACATCATAGTCCAAAGGAAGGGAATAATTTCACCGTATATAGAAAGCATTCCACAACCTAATGTAAATTATGTCGAGGAGGAATTAGGAGTGTACTCCATCTTTGTAGAGGAGGATAACATTATCTTGGAACAAATTGACCTAGAGGATGGGATGTGGCATATTCACTTTGATGGTTCATTCTCCAATGAAGGTAATGGAGCTGGCATTATCTTGTAATGACCTGTAGGTAAAATTCACAACTTTTCCTATAGGTTATAATTTTCTTGCACAAACAACGTCACCGAATTTGAAGCATTATTGCTAGGCATTGAAAATGCTTATGATTTAGGTTGTGGTCACCTTACAGTTTTTGGGGACTTTGAGCTAGTTGTGAACCTTGTACATAAAATACATTCTCCTAGCAACAAGTTAATGAAACGCTACACCCAAGTTGTTTGGGCGCTTATCTCGAACTTATTATCATTTAACATCACTCATGTTAAAAGGAAATTGAATACAATGGCTAACAGGTTAACTATTTTTGCAGCCTCTCCTACTTGACAACTTCTGCCAGAAAGACCTGATTGTACTTTTTAATCTTTTTATCGTCCTCATATCCCTAACAATGTAGAGTCATGGTAGGTTTTCCCTGGTGATGAAATCATATGTGCTTTCATACAAAATGAACCATATAATCCCAAGGAGATTATATCCATGGAAAATAACAAAATTTCGAAGGGCTTGACTCCTTTAGAAAGTTCAGTTTCCTCGAGTGATGTAGGAAACAAAGAAAAACATAAAGAAGAGGAGTAAAAAAGGAAAGTGGGTGAAACCATTTACTTGAACATTGGAACACCCAATTCTCTAAAGAATGTTAAGATAAGTTCCCAATGTAATGATGACGAAAATTTGAAATTCACTGAGTTACTTCATGAATTTCAAGATGTTTTTGCTTGGTCTTATGAGGATCTTCGTGTTTTTGATCCTGCTCTTATACAACATGCCATTACTATCAAGGAAGGTATAAAAAAGGTTAGGAAAAAACAAGGACCCATTAACCCCGCACTTGAAGCGACTATTCGAAAGGAGTTGGAAAAAATCTTGAAGGATGGGATACTTTTCCCTGTTAAGTATACCAAGTGGGTTTCCAATTTGGTTCTTGTTCGGAAAACAACTGGTCAAATCCGAATGTGCATTGATTTCCATGCATTAAATAGAGTGAGTGTAAAATACCATTTTCCTCTCCCTAATATGAAAATGATTTTGCAACAAGTTGTAGGGTCACAAATGATGTCCTTACTTGATGGTTTTTCTGGTTATAATCAAATCAAGGTTAAAAGGACTGATAAATACAAAACCACTTTCACTACACGTTGGGGCACATTTTCTTATGAATGCAAGCCTTTTGTTTTATCTAATGTAGGTGCCACCTTCCAAAGAGCTATGCAGATAGATTTTGATGATCTGATCGGTAAAATTATTCATATTTATCTTGATGACTTGACTGTATATTCAAAAAACTGATTTGATCATTTTGGTCATCTTAAAAAAGTTCTCATGCGATGTAGAAAATTTGGCACTCCTTCTAATTCTATTTTCAGCGTTACGAAGGGAAACATCCTTGGACATATTCTCTCTGATTCAGGAATAAGCATAGATCCCGAAAGATTGTTTCTATTTTAAACCTTCCTGCTCCCACTTCCAAAAAGGAGGTTCAAGCCTTTATGGGCATTATCAACTTTGTCCATAGATTTGTTCCTGATTTTGTTGTAATGCTCAAACCAATTCACAATATTCTCAAGCAAGATCACTCCTTTTCTTGGATTGAAGACATCGAGAATGATTTTGTCCACATTAAGAAGGCAATCAGTTCCGCACCGGTTTTGGTGAAGCCAAATTTTGAGAAATATTTTATTATATACACTAATGCCATAAAAGAAGTGGGTTCTACTATTCTTGTACAATGCAATGACCAGAATGACTGAAAACCAGTAGTTTAGATGAGTCAAATCTTATCGGATGATGAGTTCAAATATTCTTATATTTAAAAACATGCTTTTTCTCTTGTTAAAGGTGTGGAAAAATTTCGCCACTTTATCTTAGGAAAGCACACATTGGTAAACGTCCCTTTGCCTTTTGTCAAGTTTTTTCTCTCACAGAATGATCTTTCAGGAAAGATTGCACATTGGATTTCCAAGATCTAGGAGCATGATTTAACCATCATGACTTCGAAAACAATTAAGGGACGAGACTTAGCCCTTCACTTGGCTCAACATGATGAAGAAAGTGAAGAAATTGATGAACAAGATAATCCTCTTTCAACACTATTTTACATTGATAGTCAAATATTTTTTATAGTTGAACATCCCTGGTATAAAGATCTCGTGTATTACTTGCAAAATTAGAAATGTCCAGATAGCTTAGATACTCATCAAAGGAGAAGGCTTCGTCTTGAATCTTCTTGACATGTTATTTTAGGAGACTTCTTATTCAGGAGATCTGCCGATGGTATATTACTTCATTGTGTAAATAACGAGGAAGCACATACACTGTTACAAGAGACCCATGGATATTCAGATTCTGTTATTCATGTGGGTGGCCACTTTTATTCTAAAAATACTGCTTTAAAATCATAAAAAAGGTTATTACTGGCCTTCAATTTTTCAAGATTCTTATAAGTTATCTAGATGTTGTGACAAGTGGCAAAAATTCACTGGGAAATAACATCTGTCTTCCATGCCTTTGCAACCTTTCCTCCCTGATTTTCCTTTTTCAAAATGGGGTCTATATTTTATCGGTCCTATTAATCATCCATCTTCAATAGGACAAGTTTTTATTTTGACAACCACAAACTATTTTATGAAATGAACTGAGTCTGTCCCACTTAAACATTCGCAGGATGAGCAGGTTATTTCTTTCCTTGAAACTCATATTTTCTCTAGATTTGGCATTCCTTTAGAAATTATTACAGATAACGACCCCGCTTTCATTTCTGCTAAGCTGACTCAATTTCTAGCTAAGCTGGGAGTTAAACATTTTACCTCATCAGCTTATTACCCTCAAGGAAATGGGCAAGCCGAGTCTACTAAGAAAAATTTGGTTATAATTATCAAGAGGCTCATTGAAGATAAGCCTTGTCAATGACATAACCTCCTCACTTACGCCCTTTGGGAAAATCACACTACTACTAAAGTAAGCATAGGTTGCACTCCCTTTCAACTTGTTTATGGTCAAGAAGCTATTCTTCCTACTAAGATGGAACTTTATTCTCTACGACTGATGCTACAGGTTGAAGAGTTAAATTCTTCTAATATTCCTCCAAGGATAAATGCATTGTTGGCTTTAGAGGAACAAAGGATGTTTGCCTTGGAGAACATAAAGAGAAGACAACAAACTATAAATAAATATTTCAATAAAAATGCAAAAGCTGTCATATTTAAGGTAAATGAGAAAGTCTTGCTTTGGGATTAAGCTCATTCTGATAGAGGAAGACATTCTAAGTTTCAAAAATTATGGCTGGGTCCTCTAAAATCGCTTTTGTCCTGGGCGCAAATTTTTATATTCTAAAGGACTAGGAAGAGTGATTATTTTCTTATAGCACTAACAGTTCCCACTTGAAACACTATGTGGAACCAATTTGAAAGTCAAAAAGATGTATGGAAATTACTTCTGTATTGTAGCTTCTATTTTACTGCTTTGATTTTGTTTTGTTGTTTTTATTTTTCTGTTGTTTCATTTCTGTTGTTTTTCTTTTATTAATTTATTTTTCTTTTTAGAAATAAACTTTGGATCGGTTTTTCCACAGCGATGCTATTATGCAATTATTGTTAATCAATAACAATAAGGTTACACAACTGTTATGATGTTCCCCTTGTAGACATCACTGAAATTGCTCTCGGCTTCCAGTACTGCTGTTAGATAGATAATTGGATTTTCATCCCTATTTTTTGTCTTCCCTTTCTTCCCTCCACCCTGAGATTCAAAAGAGCACACCAGAAGTTTTTATCCTTTAAACAATAAAAACTTTCACTGTGATTAATTGAATGTTATGCATACATGAATAAGCCCCTCATACGTAACATTTTCCATGAGTTATTCCATAAATCCCGAATCATTTTTTTCCCCTTAAACCACCTCACTTCCCATGTTGCATAGTCACTCTGATATATAATTCCTTAATCTAATGTTCACCTGGTCTGCGAAACCAAACATTCTGAGTTCTTAATCAGTTGGAAACAAATTTCCCTGTGGAGTCGTTGGTTTGTTGGCGCTTAAAAACACATCGATGAATACTATGCTCGCAAATGATTTCCAAGCTCTATTATTTATTTATATTAATAATAAGCTAGTAGGTGGGACCCCCTTGTTAGACTTGTGGCGTAATGGTGGATATGTTGCACTTATATTTTGTTTGATTATGTGATGGTACCAACACAATCTTCTATAGTTTATCATTTCAAATCATGGTTTTAAATGTTATGGTGACATGTGATGGTTGGTTGATTAATGCATGGAACTGAATGGATTTGATGACCTCTCATAGAATATGTTAAGGTTTCCCCATGGGTGAAAGAATTATTATAAGTTTTGGTTTAGCATTGCATTAAACATGACATTAATTGGTTTATTGGTCTTGATAAAAGACAATAATGGAGCTATTTGAATAAAAAAACTATAACAAGCTCTAATGCTATGAATTATTGTGACAAAAGAGGGGCACACTAAACCCTTTCTACTAGACTTATGCGCCTTGTTGAATATTATATGTGGATGCACATGGGGTAATGTTTCTAGCACATTGTTATTTTAGAGAGTTGACATTACAAAGGGGTGGCGCACTATGAAAATGTGATATGGCAACGAATATGTGGTTGATTAATCGCTTAGAGATATGGTGAATTGGCTTGGATCATACTTTGAATTGAATGAGGTTGGAAGGGAGAAGTGGCGTGCATTTACTGCACATCACTCAAACTCCCCCTCGATCTCGTCACCCTAGTCATTCTTGCATTTTGGTTTTGTCTCTGGTGGTTGTTGTTCTGTATCGTTTAGTCGTGAAGGAGGTATATAGTCTAGTTTTCTTCCTCACGCAGGCTTTTCCAGGTATGGGTTTCTTACTCTTCTATCCATGATGGTTACTCTGCCTTTTGAATCAACTTTTGGCTCAAGATTGCTCGTAGTTTGTGTTTTTCTTTAGCTGTTATGAGATATTTGAATTGTGTATTGGTGTTGTGTCCGTGGTTTCTTATGGTGATTAGTCTGGACTGTTGTCACTTTAAAAAATAAATGGTTATACTCTCCTTGCTATGTGTAATATTTGCATGAGTTTATTGGATTAAACGACAGTGAAGCCTGCTTGGCCACGTTTTGGGTTTTTGAGTCTGGCACCTCTGTTGATATTGAATATCATGGCTTGACAAATCTCTGGGATTTGTGTGTATCCTATTTATGGATTATTACAACAAGTCTTTTTGTCTAAGCTACCCACTCCATATTCGTCTTCGTGGCTAGTGTTTTCGACCCTCTGGGTTGCAATATGAATTTTTGAAATATTAAAATGTTTTTCTTTGCCTTGTCTTGAAAAAACCCTGAGCCGTTAGCTATCATTGTGTTTCCCTCACTGAAACCATTGCATGGAAAGCATTGCACAGGATGGGTTTAACATCACCCAGAAGTTAATGGAGGCATTATACATACTTTTGGTCGGGCATGGGTTTGTGATTGAACGCTCATTTTATAGTGTTGTTTAAGAGATTGGCTTCATTTTGTTTTCCTATTGGAGTTGACAGTCTGTTGTTTTGGTAACCATCACAGCCGGGAGTATTGTCACTTGGTATGGGTCTGTGGTAAATTGTGAAAATGCATGAAATGTTTGCATTTTTCGAAGACTTAATCCTTTGATCGAACCACCCGCTCTTACCCTCCACTTGATTTTTTTAAAACCTAAAGATGATATTGTTATCATTTTACTGTAGTCAATGGTTGATGGAGCACTATGCGTGCTTGGTTAATTGGGTACGATTTGGTTCTGTTCCTCGTTTGACAATTCTAGAAGAAGTATGTGCCTAAATGTTTATGTGAAGCCCAGGCTCGAAGTATTGCATGTTATTTGGTTTGAATGCTATGTTGACTGTATTTGAAAGACACCTATGTGAGAATTGATTGGGGCCCAATAAAGAGTTATAACGCCGAGTTTAATTGCGTTGAACAATGTTTAAATAATGGACACAAGTGGTGGTAAATACTGTGCATATTCCTATTGGCTTTAAAGAATAAGTATTGGATATAAATGGTTGTAAGCACTATGCGTATTCATGTTCATTTTAAAAGGATTTAGCATTGGAGTTATGAATGGTTGTGGATAAAAGGGTTATTGTGGTTTATCATATATATTGCAATGTTGTTTGTTATGACTTTTATATAAATATACAGAGGATGTTGTAATTGAGAATTTCTGGGCATATGGATCATTGTTTGGAATCCAACAAACAATTTGTAAAGGAAGTAATAGTTTAAATTGTAATGTTGAAAAGTGAATATTGTTGAACTTTGGAGCCTTGAACAAAGATATGTTTGATTGTTTGTTTTGATTTATTTTTATATGAACAATATCCATATTATGTCCCTGTCATTTTACCACTTTTCTCTCATTACATTCCCCTCATAATCTGAATTTCATTTATGAAATCCCTGTTCTATGAAATAAATTCAAAAGGTTGGTGTAACAACGACAAGAGAGATAACACAGTAATAGTTGACAACAGATTTATTTTGTATTTTATGACATAGTTAAATTATTTAATTAATTGCTGAACAATATTTGTCTATTAATCCCCTATCATTATACCACTTTTCATTCATTACACTCCCTTCGTATGTCCCATGAAACCTATCACCCCCTGTTCACTTGGAGATTGTTAAATGGTTTGTTATGGATGGATTTGTATATATCTTGTGTCAATTTCTGAGCCAATTTTTTATTCATGCAAGAAGAATATCATGTATGGCTTATTAAGGGATTAGTTACTAACGAACTGCTGCTACAGGATGATTTTCTTCAGTAGGGGTAGTCATGGCAGAAATAACAGGGGCAGGGAAAATTGGAACAAAGGGCCTAGAAGGCCTATATTTTCCATTATTTTTTATGTTGATCCCCAAGAACTGAACCATCTGTTCCAAGCTGGGTTCTTTAACTGGATTGGGAATGGAATAGTACACCCTCAGCTAGAAAGACCCCCTTTCCAGCCTCAGAACATCCCTGATATTCACGTTTCTCCTCATGTGTCCTTGCAACCAGAAGTCCCTGCAAATGATGGATGGAAATAGATTGTCCATCCGATTGCCTCTCACCATCGTAAAATACTGTGTCCTCACATGCTAGTAAAAGAATAAAAACTGATGCTCCTCATGAGCAAGATAAAGGAAAATAAACTGCCTCCCCTTCTTTTCCATTAAATGATTTCTCAAAATCCGTGTCTTCCCGTATGCATTTAAAGGATGACTGTTCCCATGTAATCAATGAAATACAACCTCAAGGTTCAAATCAAGCATAAGCTACTTTCGGGAAATCAAAGGGGGACAACAATGGTAAAAGAAAGATTTCCTCTCATAGTGGAAAGTATGGCTTTTAGTTTATGTGTTTTTATGATTTGAGTTGATAAAGACAATGTTAATGGTCTACAAAAAGTTTGGAAAACAAGATCTGTTTTGGATAATGTGGATAATGTGGATATTTATATATTTTTGGGTATGATTTAAATTATTTCCGATGTTTAAATATCTAATTTGAAAGATATTTAAGGGAGCTACAAGAGTGGCATGTGTTAAAATGATTATCCATTTCTGTTATATTTTATGATTTGAAAAGAAGAAAAAACGAGAGTCACAAGGGGTCCTACCGACCTAGTTGTTATTAATTAAAGACCCTTGATTATTATTATTA
>SNQJ01S0042607.1:55242-66744 GCA_010110895.2 Picea sitchensis
CAACTTATTTGGAAAGAATAAAATATGAATGAGAAGAAGAAATAAGGGGAGAATAGAAGGAGAAAGAAAGACTAAGGTTTTCTCTTTTGGTTTCATAAGATAGTTTTAATTTTCATTCATTCTTTAGTTATTCAAAGCTTAATTCTCTTTGTGACATTTAGGCCTTATTGTAGACAACAAGGTTCAAGACTGAACCAAACATTTTAGACACTTGTTTTAGAGGTGTTGATCCATCCTTGATAGTCTATGTATTCTTGTCTATTTGTGAATTATGTTTCATGGTTGATAAAGAATATCTTGTAGAGTCAATTTGGCAGCATTCTATGGCAAGATGATCCAGATTATAAATTTCAGTTTTACTTGATTGTCAGTCTTTTTGTATGGTGTTCATCGGGGATCTCTAAATCAGACTTTGGTCCATGCCCTCTCAGGGTTTTGTAAAGAGAAAAACACTTTTGATACCTCAGAATGAAATAAATCAGATTTCTATTCTTTCTTATGTATATGTGTATTGATGACTTGGTTACTTTTAACTTGGTTACTTTCTGTAATTTGTAAATATTTCAAAAACTTATATAAACTTTATTTTATAATTGCAACATTCTTTTCATAAATAAATCAGCCTTGATCCTAGTAATTAATACTTACAGATTGAGAGAATATTTTTGAGGCTATAAAACCAAGGGTGATATTCCCGACTATCTTTTCCTAGCCACAAACGATTTGAAAATGATTGAGTAAGGTAATTCATACCTTTTCCTCTACAATTGTGAAGAGGAAGATGATCAGGAATTGGAACTGTCACAAGATCCAGATCTAGAAGAGACTACTCCAACAATATCTTGCCATGTATTCACCAATATCATTACTCCACAAACCCTCTAGATACAAGGATACATCAAAAAGAAAAAAAGATAACAATATTGATTGTTTCTTGTATATCTCAATTACAAATTAGCAAATTATTTCATCAATTACAAATTAGCAAAATATCTCAATTGCTTTGTATATCTTGCATCATAGTTTCAAGTAATGATTGTAGATGGAGGTACCATAAATTGTTCAGGGAAATGAAATAGTATTAAGCTCAACATGGGGGAGTATTTTCTGGATAACCCCATGATTTCCATCCAAATGGGAGGGGGTTCTGATGTTGTATTAGGGGTCCAATGGTTGCAATCACTGGGAATATTGGCCTTTGATTTTCAAAATCTTTTCATTAGATTTTTCTCAAATGGAAAGTAAATTAAGCTTAGAGGTATCCAAGGAAAAACCTGTAAAGTGATAAGCACTAATATCATGGAAACATTAATAAAAAAGGGAAACCGGTTTGTAATTGCACAATTCTTCTCACTTGATGTTCAAACATCTATAGCCCCTACTCCATTAGATCTCCAAATAATTATCAACAATCATTCCAAAGTATTTTGTGAAATGCCTAAGGTATTTCCACCTGCTCGAGATCATGACCATGCTATTCATTTGCAACCAGGAAGTGTACCACCTAACATTAGGCCTTATAGGTATCCATATGCATAGAAGAGTGTGATTGAGTGCATGATCCAGGAAATGTTAGAGGTTGAAATCATTCAACATAGCCAAAGTTATTTCTCTTCACTAGTGTTGTTGGTTACAAAAAAAGATAGTTCATGGTGTATGTTTCCAGATTATAGACATCTCAACAAAATTACCATCAAAGATAAGTTTACTATCCCTATCAATGATGAATTATTAGATGAATTGCATGGAGAAAAATTCTTTACTAAGTTGGATCTTCGTTCGGGATATCATCAAATTAGAATGAGGCAGGAAGACATTCCTAAAACAAATTTTAAAACACATGAAGGTCATTGTGAGTTTTTAGTTATGCCATTTGGAATTACTAATTCACCTTGAACATTTCAAATCTTGATGAATTCTATTTTCAATCCCTTCCTTAGAAAATTTGTGTTAGTATTTTTTGATGACATACTAATCTATAAAAAATCTTGGGAAGAGAATGTACAACATGTTGACAACATATTACAACTTGTGGAAGAGAAACAAATTTATGCAAATCCTTCCAAGTGTGCCTTTGGGGTTCAAGAAGTGGAATATTTGGGTCATATTGTATCTCAAGAAGGTGTAAAGGTGGACCCTAACAAAACTAAAGCTATGAGGGAATGACCAATTCCCAAAATCTTGAATAAATTTAGAGGATTATTATGATTAATAGGATATTACCGCAAGTTTGTTAAGCAATATGGTAAAATAGAAACACCACTAAGAACATTATTAAAGAAGGAATTATTTTCTTGTACCGAAGAAGCAACCAAGGATTTTGAAAAACTTAAGGTGGCTATGTGTACAACTCCTGTCTTGGCCACACTTGAAATTACAAAATCATTTATTGTGGAGTGTGATACCTCAGACCATGGAATTGGTGCAGTTTTAGTGCAGGAAGGAAGACCCCTTTCCTTTAAAGAAACCAACTTAAAGGAAAAAAATTATTCAAACCCATTTATGAAAAAAAATGTTGGCCATACTACATGGAATTAAGAAATGGCACCCCTGCCTAATAGGAAGACACTTCAAAGTAAAAATAGATCATGATAGTTTGAAGTACTTGGAGTAACGATTATTTTCAGAAGGGAAGCAAAAATGGGTTACAAAGATGTTGGGTTATGGCTTTGAAATTATCTACAAAAAAGGAAAACATAATGTTGTGGCAGTTGCCCTTTCCAGGAAAGAAGAAGAAACATAAGGTTCACTATGTGTTATTTCTATTCCGCAATGTGATTGGGTGGAATAAGCAAGGATAAAATAGAAGCAAGATCAAGAAGTATGAATGATCATTCAACAACTACATGAATATCCTAGTTCAATAGATAATTTTGTATGGAAGAATGATTTGCTATGGTATCATGATTGCCTATATTTATGTAAGAATTCCCAACTCAAATAGAAGGTCCTTTTGGAATTGCACACTTCTCCTATAGGGGGACATTCAAGATTCTTGAAAACTTACCACGTGATCAAGAAGGATTTTTTCTGGGAAGGTCTTGAAAATGATGTTCAAAAGTTTGTGTCTGAATGTTTGGTCTACCAACAAAATAAGGGAGAGACAATCAAGACTCCAGGTCTCCTACAACCATTAGCTATACCAAGCCAACGTTGGGAAGGAGTTTCAATGGATTTTATTATAGGTTTACCCAAATCCGAAGGGAAAATTATCATCATGGTAGTAGTGGATCAACTAACAAAGTATGCCCATTTTTTCTCTCTTTCTCATCATTTTAAAGAAAGTACAAAATCCACACCATTCATGGAAACAATTCAAAAACGACATGGAGTTCCCAATATTATTCTAAGTGACAAAGACCCAATTTTCATGGGAAATTTTTGGACTAAATTATTTTCTTGTTTGGGTACTCAATTGGTTCATAGCTCATCTTACCACCCTCAATTTGATGGGAAAACTAAGATTGTGAATAAATTTCTAGAAGGATATCTTCGTTGCTTTGCATATGATAAACAAACACAATGGGTCAAGTGGTTTCCCTTGGTAGAATGGTGGTACAACACATCCTTCCATACTTCATAAAAAATTTACCCATTTCTAGGACTTTATGAATATCATCCTCCATCTTTCACATCACCCTTGAAAGGGAATACAAAGGTTCAAGCAGTGGAGGACCACATAGGGAACCAACAAGAGGTCCTCAAACTATTGAAGGACAACTTGGTTATGGCACAAAATAGGTTGAAACAACAAGCAGATCAACTTCGTAGTGAAAGAGAATTTGAAGTGGGGGATTGAGTATTTCTAAGGTTACAATCATACAAACAAATGTCCCTCAAACAAAAAAATAAGGAAAATAAATAGAACCCAAATATTATTACCCCTATAAGGTTTTGCAAAGGATTGGATGTATGGATTACAAATTGGAGTTTCCTCCATCTTCACGTGTACATCCGGTCTTCCATGTTTCTTGCTTAAAAAAGGTCATCGACAACAAGATCCTAGTCCAAACTATTTTACCAGAGATCAATGAAAAAGGGAAAATCATTCTAGAGACAGAAACAATCCTTGAAACAAGAATTAAGCAACTAAGAAATCAAGCAATTACAGAGTACCTCGTCAAGTGGAAGAACCTACTAGTGGAAGAGGCGACCTGGGAAGATGATTTCTTCATGTAGAAGCACTCGTGGTTAGTCAAGTGTTGATGACAACACTTGTTTGAAGGGGAGGGGCATGTTAAGCCCTAGACAAAGCCCCATGTTACCCTAGAAAAATCCCCATGTTATGTATAAAACCCCTTATTAAGCCCTAGATATTGAATTATTACATTTATAGTAGGTCAGATAGAACCCTTAATTGCACCCTTTCATCATAATTGTAACCCTTATTCTCCTTTATATATATGATGGAGATCTAGTATTAGGATAATCTTATTTCATCTCTTGTTGTATTATGAAGTGTACATATTGTAAAATGAGGTTTCCTCCTCGAAGTGGACTGTAATTATTGAATTTTTATCATTGTTAAGGCATTGGATCATAACAATTTAATTTTCATATTTACCTATATATAGTTTTTGACAAGGTGGTAGAAATTTTAGCAAATATGTGGTTTTATTTATCCCCAAAACCTTGATATATAGAAATTTAATAGTGTTGAGACAACCTACTCAAATCATAATGATCTCACTTCACTTGAGATACATGCAATCTAATCCCTCACCCTGAAATGATTGGAGAGTTGGAGGGATGGAAATGAAGGTTAGTAAGGGGAATTTCAGGGGAAGACACAAAATCAAGTTGTTTTCAAAGAATATTTACATGCATTGATATCCAAATGTTGTATAGATCATCTAGGATCATGACTTCCAAAAAGTGTAAGACACACACTGCCATTTTTGTTGTGGAGTTTGTTGCTCTAAAACGTAAAGTGGAGCAAATAATATATAAGACCGAGGACTTAAAGGTTGGAACAATATCAAGACTCTAAATTTTTTGAGAGCGAAGCAACTAACAATGTTTGAGAAATTTAAGATGAAATTAAAAAACATGAAATCCAAATGAATGGTGGTAGTCAACTTCTCAATGTCCACTTTGCTGATGACTAGACATTAACCCTTTTTTATGGTAAATTTTCCCTTACGGACAGGTGAAACCTCCCCTGGATCAAGACCCCTCTTGATCCATGACAGAAGAAAAAAAATGGTGAACTACTTTCTTCTTAGACCTATTTAGATAATTAGAATGAGAAGGAAGAGATGAACGACTTACCTTTTTATGACAGTTGTCCTCGCTGCTCCATCCTTTGAACTTAATGTCCAAGCTCCTAGGCACAAGAAAATACCCGCAAAGAACAAAGAGAAACCTCCTTCATTCACACTATATTGTTAAGTGAAAATAGATCTATCTATGATGAATTTAACAACAATAGACATGCATACATTTGAATGCATAGACATGAGAGGAATATGCCAAGTTATGTATTAATGGAAAACCAACGAAATTGAAGCACTTACAATCTCAAGTTTGATGTTGAAAAAACTTCTCCAAGATCTCATGTCCAACACCTTGAATCTCACACAATCATAAGTATGATGCTCTTCATTATCCTCCTACTCTTGAATGTCTCAAGATTAGAAGTATGATACTCTGAAATTCTCTCCCTCTTTTCACTCAAGCATGGCCTTCATTATATAGGCTTGGAAGCATCACAACCATATGATATTTTTGAGGAGAGGATGTGGTCAAATGAGGATTTGGATCAACCAACAAGATTGACCTTGCCTTGAATAGAGTAAATCTTGAACCATTCTTTAAACAACTAATATCTCTCGAAAACAACCTCACAAATTAAAGAAAAATGGTTGCAACAACTTCATCACCCCCCCCATAACTGTGCACAAGACGACTATTGTTCCCTAAGACACTTTGGGGGAACGATGATCAGGGTTTCATCGCTCCTTATATATGGGAAGGGGGTGATGAAGCTCATTTAAGGCCAAAATCTTAAGGAAAAATGTAGTATTTTGACTTCCAATTGATAGGTTTATCTTCCAACTTGTCTAGGGGCCATGGAAAACACTTCTTCATGGTGTTGAAGTTGCGGCACTTAAGTATGAATCTTACGATACTTGGTAAAATGTGACACCTAGGTGCAACATTTGGTAGCGTGACACTTTGGTGTGTAACGTATGCCTCCTAAATAGTGATGTCAGAAGAAAAGATGATGGCAGAAACACTTTACAAAAATATGTATTTGAGGGTGATAGAACAGGAGAGCCTATCAGAAGCTGGAAACAAAAATAAAAAAGTAAATACGTATCATCCATGGGGTAGGCAAACCTATGCTTTGAATACACCTTACTCAAAGCATGGTCTCTGACCAATACACTGTGAATCCATGAAAGAACTGACTAAGGATATGGCCACCAAAGATACAATGTGGATCCATATCTCCATGACTCAATTAGGTCACAACAACATAAAAATACACAGTGGAGCTACAATATGACAAAAAATAGCCACAGACCAATACAAAGTGGATCTATGTGACAACATATACACCAGTACTCAAATAGTCTCCATCGCAACCTGGGTGTCTAAGGAGTTCCTAGGGTCTTCTTCTCGATCCTGAAATGATATGAATCTATCTATGTGAATAGATGTCCTGATGTCGAATATGGTAGAAACCAATTTATTATCGGTCATTAATGCATACCGTTAACAAGTGCGAGAGAAATCACCAATGCTGACAATGACTTCCAAGGTACCCTAGTACATTCCAACGAATGTGAGCAAATGGGATGAAGTCGAACATTTGTGGAATCATTCAATTAGAGGCCAATGATGTAAACCTATTGTCAAAGGCAAGGAGACCTGCCATTGAGGCATGCAGGTTCCAAGGTACTAACTGGTTTCTAAGTCTAATCCTTGGATAATGTGTTGACATTGACATGAATAGAATCGTCAAAGGAGGGTTGTGATGTTTCCCCCACCATTGATACAAAATTGACACATGAAAATGAGTAAGATAATGTATTAAATGAGCACAGGCCGACATGATGATGAACGTTAATAACACTATGGAGTCATTGATTTGGGTTAAAACTTCCTTTGAACATTGTGAAGCATGAAAAAAGACTTGACAACATTGACTCAATTGAGAGATAGACCAAAACATAGTGTGACGATGACTGGGACACTCTTCAGGTGAGTTGAAGGAGTATAATGACTCATGGGATTGGTATGACTAAGAGACAAGTAAATTACCCAACTTAAGACAAGACACAAACATGTGCCATGTTCAAGGAAAACAACAAACAACTGCCATAATGCTTTCCAAAACTTGACCCACTTCTCTTAATTTTTTTTCCCTCACCATGAATGGTGAGTACCTCTTTGTTTTTTAATGAGTTTGAGGAGGATAAACAATTCTTAGTATAGCTCATTTTCGATGAATCCCTCATCACATATTTAACGAACCTGAATAAGGAGGGGTTCGGTCCCATATGGGTCCTTCGATGTATAGTTTTACGAGCCCAAAGAAGGTAAATTCGATGACATTTTCATGTTTAGAGTTTGAAAAGATCTTAAAGAAGACTCCAAGGGTGTTATTTTTTGTAAATTTAGTCTCCCAAGCCCGAAAAAGTGTAAAAAAAACAAGGAGAACTCTTCTAGTCAAGGTTGACTAGAGTATTCATTTTTCATAATTAGTATTATGAGGTTGAAAAAGGGTTAAACTGCCACTCAAAAGATGAATCTTCATTGTTTAATGAGCTATAATAACAACAAAGCATGCTCTTAATGTCTGCTTCATTTTTAAATGAGCTTGAAATAGGGAATAAAACTGTGCTTGGGGTTGGTTTCATTTTTAAACAAGCTTGAAATAGAGAATGAAATTTTGTTTGGGGTTGATTTCATTTTGACACGAGCTTGAAACCATCAAATGAAACTTTTATCTGGGTTGGTTTCTTTTTTACATGAGCTTGAAACTAGAAAAGAAAGTATGCTCGGGGTTGGTTTCATTTTTACACAAGCTTGAAACTAGAGAATAAAACTATGCTCACGGTGTTTGTTTCATTTTTACACAAGATTGAAACATAGAATGAAGCTATGCTTTGGGTATCTTAATTTTTACACGATCTTGAAATAAAAAATGAAAATTTTCTCGGGGTGATACCCATTTACGGGTTTCTTCCCAATGTGATGTCTAGAGGTTGGTACTTTGGGTGATACCCATCGACGATTTTTTTCCCAACATGATGTCCAGAGGTTGGTACTTCGCCTCCAACATGATCGAAAAAATCTACTAGATTAACTACAACATGATGTCTAGAGGTTGTAGACATGCCCCCCAGGCTTTGTTTCATCCACCGACTCTTCTTCTGAACCTGATTAGACTCCTGGATACTAGTAGAAATAGGTTCACCAAAGAGGGATGAAGAAAGAAGATCAACTGACACAAGTGGAGCAAATGAAGGTTCAAATACTAGATCTTGTAGAAGAATTGAATCAATTGGAGGGGGGTCCATTTCACTTATTAACAAGTTTGACATGTACAATGAATTATGCTCATGGATATTTGTTTCATTTCTTAACGAACTTGACACATAAATAAAATTATGGTCATTAACCTTGACCATGGATTCCAATAGGTCTTCATTAGACAAACGAATAATTTTCTGGAAGGAATACATTTCAAGAGACTCACTTTGATAAATAGGGGGGAGAACAAGCTCCAATCTCCCTAGTGAGGGAGTTACCATGCCAAATGCTGGAACTAAATCTAAAGAATATGAGCATACATCGAGAGGATCCTTCTCATTAGAAATTGAAGGCATGGGAGATAATTCCACATAATTGTCTTATGGCGGAGGAGAAAGTACTTGAATGTAAGTAACATTTAGGGAAGTCAAATGGTCAACAATCATACAATGATTAAGACTAACAAACATAAGTTGATCGATGGTCACTATGTTCCCATCATGGGGAAAATGCATCACTCGAAAGAGTGTGGACACTACAACTGTCATAGCATAGACATAGTCCCACCCAAGGAGAAAATTAAAATCCAAGGGGCCTTGGACTACCATGACATCAATACAAACAATTTTCCCTCCTAAAGTGATGGCAAATTGAGGAAGGATCCCTAAAGGTTCTCTAGGTCTTCTATTAAAATCCAGTAGATGATTAGTGGTTGGCACAAGCTCAGGAGAACCTAAATCTTTCCAACAATTTGAGGATAAAATACTAATAGAGGCCCCTTCATCTATGATAGTGAAATATATGTAATTATTAGCAACTTGCACAATTATATGGAAAGGGATACTTGAAGGAAGACGAGGTTCTTCTAGAATACTCCAATCAAAGGAAATGACCTTAGTACTTGGAGGGAGTTTCGTTGAAACAGACAGGATATCCCCTTGTCCAGAACACTCTGAACTAACAAAGAAAACATCAATGGTATTCAAGTAACTCTTCGAGGGAAGAGTGGGGTCAACCGAAGATCAAATCGTATTAGCCACTTCATCAACTAGAGGTTGGGTAGGGGAGGCCTCTTGGGAATCAACTGGAGGTTGTTGTTGGGAAACGACACTATCTTCCAAAAATTTTGAAGCCTCCTCTATACGAGGGAAATGGTAAGTATGATGATTTATGTTGCATAACTTACAAGGAAAATTGACTTTACCTTTTTTACCCCCAACCTTATTATCACTGGGCGATGGAATTCCACTAGGATGAATTATAGATGATGGTGACACGGGTTGTTGGGAACCCTGAGGCCACACTTCTAAAACCTTCATAATACTAGGGAAATGGTTAAGAAGGTGATCACCCTTACAAATCCTGCAAGGGAACTTGAGTTTGTGACCTATGTTCGTAGGCTTCTCAACATTATCAAAACTCCCAACATGATTAACAATGGCTGGTTGATTTTCGCTTTGCTTATTTTTGTTCTTCTTGTTCTTCTTCTTCTTAGACTCCTTGTTACTAGCATAAAGGATTTCACGAGGCGAGAAATAATAAAGGGAAGAATACACAATGGGTGACAAAGGAAAATGGTCAGTAGGATATTGATGTTCTTCCATTGGAGATCTTTCTTGGGCAGTAGTTGGGGAGTTCAAGATCAAAGGAGTGGAAAATAACCATACTGGTAATCCCACAGTAAAACCGAGAAGACTCAATGTAGCAATGTAAGGAGGACCAATATTTCCAAAACAAGGAAAAGGATGAGGATCCTCGTGCAAAGGGGTTCCTTGATTGTCATTCTCTAGAACTGTTGCTATATACACAGACTCAACCTAGGGTCTGCTAAATAAAAGAGAACACACTACCAAAGTCCCTATAAGATAAGATCAAGAAAATAATTCTCTTGTAACAGAGAGAAATGAAGTAAGGATCTTCCAGAGATGGGATATGAAGCTGTTAATGAAGAAATGAGAGAAAATTAATCACAACTACTATGTAATGGATTTACAGAGGTGCAAGTACTGGATGCAACCAAGTACCCTACTAAGGAGCCAAAATCATGTGTTGTATGTCTATCTCAGGTACTAACAGTACCACCACTACAGTGACATGGGAAGGTAACCGAGGAAAATCAACTAGGGATACCACTTTGCGCTCGGTGGTTGGGAAGAACGGTCATGGGATAAGGCTTCTGCAAATGGGAAGAGAATGTCAGACAAATGTATTGGACTTGAAGCAACTCAAATAGTGGTGTCACCCCGAGGACTTTCCATTACTAATATTGTGTAGGGGCCGAATAGATTTTACTTCTAATATTTATATGAATTGTAACAATATTAATTTCAGAAATTTTAGAAATTTCTTTTAATTGAGCCAAAACAGTAAAAATTCATATATTCCTTATTTTGAGCACATGCGCATGTAATTTAACAACGAATAATAAATTTAATAACAGATTAAAAAAATGCATAATTTTAAATACTTGAACCTGATGCTAATAACCCTCCGTTTGTTCGCTTGCCTTCTTGACCGCTGCTGCACTGTAAAACACTGCCCAAAACCTAGTTCCACCCTGCCAACTAGGTAATTTCCTAGCTCCAGGATATCATATGGATATCCTGGCACCCATGCCCAAAACCTCCAACAACCCCGGTGCTTGACTGATACAATCCCACTCCAAAACTCCACTTCTCTCTGCAAATCCCAGAGCCCCCAGAATCCATCCCCAATCTCCCGTAGAATGATCCTCTCGTAAACCTCCTTCCCTTCATATTCCTCCTTCACCGACTCATGCATTTACTTCCTTACCCACTCCTTGTTAATGCCCCTTATCCTTTCCTTTATTATTTCATCCTCCCATAATTAATAACTTATCCCTTGTTGTGTACGTAACCTTTCAATTTAACTATATAACTTATTAATTTATTAAATTTAATACTCATGTTATTAAATGTAATAGGTAGTTAATTAATCAATTAATTAATCAAATTGCAACCATTAATTAATTAATAATTATTTAATTAGTTTTATTAT
>SNQJ01S0042607.1:66754-88315 GCA_010110895.2 Picea sitchensis
CAGGGTTAGGCATAAGTTTTCTTTACTTGTCTGTAAACAGACATTACTCCATTAGGGGATTGGCTAGGTTAGGGTTAGGATGAAGCATCTAAGCTTGATTTCTTCACCCCTACGAAAAGAACTATTGGTTCCCTTGCCCTGTAGCTACGCTAGCCTTGCGCCATACTCGCCACTTCCTATGCTTACTCTCCTAGTGAATATGTCGCCTCCTTCCCGCTTGTCCTAGTCTAAGTCCTAATGACACCTTAACTAATAATAGTTAAATCTCAACCATATTTTATTATTTAACTTAGGGCTTAAACTCAATTAAAGATTAAAGCTTAGATTAATTCTAAATTTTAGAATAAAGATTAAATTTAAACTTTACTTTACCTCAAATTAAAGCTAAATTATCTTTATTTTACCCCCACCGGTAAACCCTCGAAGAAACCCTACGAACTCCTTTAGAAGTTATTATTAGTTCTTAACTCCCTCCCATTTGAGCACCTATGAGAAGATAAAGTGAAAAAGAGGACCACTTTATTTACGGACGGCATGGCGACAATCTTAATATTTTCTCAGGAGTTGCGGGAAGATATGACTCTCTACTTATTAGTCGGTCTACCTATGATGAGCCAATTGTGTGTGTCTGTCGGTTCACTCCAATACTGCGCCGGCCATATACTCAATATGGTCCTGCGCTGGTCAACTCCAATACTGTGCCAGCCTCTTGAAATCGTTCGTAAGGAAGGAGAAACCCTTTCAATCAAACGGTCCTGAAAGAGAAAACAAACCTTAGTGAGCCTTTGAGGTAACAAACTTGAGTTCAGTGTGGGTCTAAACTGATTAACTTTATTTAAACTTAACAATTAAACCCCCCCCTTTTTTTAAAACTTTATAACTAAGCTTTATTAATACTTTAATAATTATAATTTAACTATATTTTAAATTTGATTATATATATATATATATTATCAATTAATATTTTATATATTATTATATATATATATTTTTAAATGATGTTTAATCACACTTGAAAAGTAGTTTTCAAGTAATTATTAAATATTTAAAAATATCATATATATAAAAATTAGTATTTATGTTTTCAACTTCAGACATATTAAAATATATATATAAAAAGAAAAATAATAAAAAAAAACAAAAGAAAAATATAATAAAATAAATATAAAGCTAAATGTAAAATTAAGCAAAATTTGAATTGGCCGCGCGGGGAATATATGAGGCCCACTTTCCAAAAGACTGCTAAGTCGTCAACGTGGGGCTTGCATGTGGCCCACGTGCCCCTCACTTTCATTTATGGGAATAAAATATTGGTCCTCTCATTTAAACCCTAAACTCTCCATTTTGTCTCCTTCATTAGCTGTGGTCACCTGTGCAGGGAGGCGTGAGGGAGCATGGACACCATGGTGAATACAATGCACAGGCACATGAGAGCTCCTCTCCTCCATACTACCTGCGAACTCAGGATTTTCCAGTCAATGGAAGCAGTCAGAGCTCACTGTTGTGGCGGTTCGCAGGCTTTTGGGTTGTATAAAGGCCTGGTTAAAGGCCTGCTATGCGTTGGGTACTTAGATCTGTCTCCGGAAGGATCCTGCCTTATAGTTTGGATTTGGACTTTGTTGCCGACTTATGACGCGTAGTGCATGAAATATGAACCCATGGGCTCTCCCCCTTGCACATTGATGCCTGGCGTTGCTTGTGATCGGGCTGGCCCTTCTGCGTTTTATGGGTGCTTACGGGCTATTTAAATGGTTATCGGGTCCTAGCTTTGCCAGTCATTTTTTTTTTAATTTTGCTAAGTCCTCTAGATGACGCATTTATGTGTAACAATTACCATTAATTGTCTTGGGATTGTTTGACAAAATTTATCAATAGACTGTAGTAGTAGCCACCAACCAAATTCTATTATATGTTCTCCATGTCTGGTAAAATTCCCCTATGGATCATCGTTATCGACCTACTTTTTCTCTTGTATTTTTCGAGTATTTTCCATCTGTGAGCGTCGTTTGTTGAGATTCCTCTTATGGTAGAGATACCCACTAGTCTTCAAATGTGTTGTGCACATTATTTTCTCATTCGCTCGGTGGTTTGGCACTTGGTCATGGGAACTGGATTATGTGTTGTGACTTATGTATGAGCACTCGTGTTGTTGATGCTTGGAGATTGGGCCCAAGACTAGTATTTTTTTTGAAAAAAATTTCATATATTCGGTGTCCAACTCGTTGTTTGTCAAAATTCCTCTGCAAATTAGCTATATATTTTTATTGAATTTGTCTGACTTTTGCATCTATCTACGCATCTTTTTGTTTGTTAATTTGTGCGGGACCTGTTGGCTACGCGATTAACTTGTGGCTTGAGAAATCGTGACTCAGGGGCATCTAAGCCGTCAAAATCACCCGGGGATCGCACCCAGCCTGAGCCACACCAACCCTTAACATGGTTGGATTTTTTGTCCCCGCAGGTTTCAAACCGGTGACTTTAACATCACGGAGTGGCTTAACAACACACTTCGTCACCGACTGTCCTACACCTCAGGGACCTATCTACGCATCTTGAATCCCTCTATATTTTAGCCATTTACTCCCATATTTTAGTAAATTTTACTTTTATTGGTCAGCTAATTGTTTGTTAGAAGGCCTCTGGTTTTGCTACAGAATTTAATTCGGTCACTGAGGGTTCTATATTCGTCTTCATGGTTTAGTTCCAAATTTTTGTCAAATATTCATTTAAGTGATAAATAATCTCACCCATCTTCGTTTTAACTAAATTTTAGCAATTTTTTTTTCTGACCATCTACATCTTGGTCACAGATTTGTCTTTCATGAAATTAACTGTCCATCTGAATGTAGGTGCCTTCTACAGTTTAGCGATATATTTGGCTGTATTGCCAGTGTTGTCTGAATCTTCTGATATTCATTCACTCTCTTATTGCAGGACCAAATATGTGGTTGTTTGCCTTCTGTTAATTTGTATTTTGCCTCTAGTTTAACTGTATGTTATCAGCGTGAGGTTTATATCTCAGTCATTGATCTGTCCTCCAAGGTGTTTTTCTATTTGTCATTTGAGTTTATTGATGTATAAGATCCCGATTTGACCTTTTGGTGTGGAGCTCAATCTACCAACTAATGCAAGTGATCTTAATTTCTGGTTGATATTTGGGTTGCAGATTTTCTCTTATTCCCAGTACATTTTCAGACTGCAGTTTTAATGCTATGTGCCGGGTATTTTGTGGATTTTCCTTCTACGCCGCATAGTCTCAGCCTATTTCCTTTATCGACCTGCACACTGTAAGTAAGGCACAACTATAATGTTTATCTCCACAATTATTTTTACAAGAGTTATTGTTGTTACCTGCCTCCTACCTTCCTGATTAACAGCTAGGGAATATTTCATGTTTGGTTCTCACGGGAAGGTGGCACAGGATTATCTGTTGCCTCTGCGAATCTGTACTCGAGAAATACATAACGCAGATCTAAGATCACAATGACAACTAGTTCCATGATGGTCCCATAGACCATATGTTGAAATTTGAATGGGTGTGAAAGGCATGTTTAAATAAAGGACAAGAAAATTAAGAATAAAAAAAAATAGAGTTGTTTAGTTATGATAGTAAAAGGTTGATGGCACTTCTGGAATTCAAAGGGTCAGTTTGTGCTTTTCTCTTTTCTTTTCGTGTATATTTGATCAGCATTGTTTTAGTCCTAAACAGACAACTGTGTTGGGAAAGCTAATGACCTCCTCTTTCTATGCAGTGTGGTTTGGTCGGAATTTTGGGCAGCTAAAATTAAGATAGGCCGTGATTCAAGAGGTGGTTTGTGTAACAACACTTAGTTGCTTGTTTTACTTCAGTAAATTTGTATTGCATTTATTTATTTTATTTTTATTTTTTTTATTAAAATTTCCGTGTTTTGTTTGCAGGTTAAGCGTAGCTGGAGTTAGGGCTTGGAGTTTTGGGAACTTGGCCCATAGGCCCAGATTTAGAACTAAGACGCTCTGATACCATGTGTAGGGGCCGAATAGATTTTACGTCTAATATTTACATGAATTGTAACAATATTAATTTCAGAAATTTCACTAATTTCTTTTAATTGAGCCAAAACAGTAAAAATTCATATATTCCTTATTTTGAGCACATACGCATGTAATTTAACAACGAATAATAAATTTAATAATAGATTAAAACAATGCATAATTTTAAATACTTGAACCTGATGCTAATAACCCTTCGTTTGTCCGCTTTCCTTCTTGACCGCTGCTGCACTGTAAAACACTGCCCAAAACCTGGTTCCACCCTGCCAACTAGGTAATTTCCTAGCTCCAGGATATAATATGGATATCCTGGCCCCCGTGCCCAAAACCTCCAGCAACCCCGGTGCCTAACTGATACAATCCCACTCCAAAAATCCACTTCTCTCTGCAAATCCCAGATCCCCCAAAATCCATCCCCAATCTCCCGTAGAATGATCCTCTTGTAAACCTCCTTCCCTCCATATTCCTCCTTCACCGACTCATGCATTTACTTCCTTACCCACTCCTCGTTAATGCCCCTTATCCTCCCCCAAAATCCATCCCCAATCTCAGAGAATGATCCTCTTGTAAACCTCCTTCCCCTATATTCTCCTTCACCACTCATGCATTTACTTCTTACTCCACTCCTCACAAGTAATGCCCCTTTATCCTTCCTTTATTATTTCATCCTCCCGTACTACTGCTATCCCTTGTGTATGTAACCTTCAATTTAACTATATAACTTATTAATTTACTAAATTTAATACTCATGTTATTAAATGTAATAGGGTAGTTAATTAATCAATTAATTAATCAAATTGCAAATCCACACTAATAAGGAATTATTTAATTTGTTTTATTATACCTATCCTGTTTAATTAATACCATATTAAGACGATTAATCCCCTAATTAATTTTTACTTAATAATCCTTCACATTTGTTCAACTAGGGTTGTTACATATTGATCCCTTGACTTGCATAACCCCACCGAGAGAGAGTGTTGGGGACCGGTCCAAACACTCTTCTTGACTTATCCTACTGCTTGACTCCTGTGTTAGAGGATATTTCCTAACAAACACTTCACGTTACTAATGGATTTTCTCTCATTAGTTCCTAGTTTTGTTTCAGTGGTCTTGGAGAATTTACTCTCCACCCTACAACCAAGGCTGCCCTACAACCTAGACTCGTGATCATTTTCTAATAAAGAAAAAGTATAGTTGGTTTTAGATTAGGTACCTTGTTCCATTTATGGTTGTTGTTACTCAAAATGGTAAATGGAAGTGAACTATATGGTGTTATCACTCTGACTCCAAGAAGAATTCAAAAGAAAAAATGAATGGAATCCAATCTTTAGTTTTTATGAAGCCTATCTATAGAAAGGAGCAAGAGGTCTTAATAAAAGAAAAAAACATAACATTCAATGCAAGAAACATGAACTACTCTTTGAATGCAAAAGGTGTTTGATATACGAGTCAAATAAACTATAGGATGCACGATTCTTGGCTTTAAAATGCAAGCGCAAACATGCTCCACCCACTAACTAGAATGCAATTACTTTTTAGTTTTCTAATTCTTTCAAATGCAATGGAAATTTTTAATGCAACTTCTTTTGTTTTCTTTCTTTCAAAGGAGATGAAAAGAATTAAATTCAAACACAAAAGAATGCAAACCAAAAAATTCAATCAAGTAGATAGACAAACATCAAAAGAACTCAAATGAAATAAATCTCTCAATACTTTCCACTCAAAACAAGAAACCAATTTTGTAATAGGCCATAAACAAGAAAAAGCCCAAACAAAAAGTGCAATTTTCAATTCTAAAAAGAGAACTGAATGCAAAGAAAAAATATCAGTTTCCGAACATTGAAACAAAGTTCAAAATATTATAGATCAACAACAAGTGACATTCAAGCCAAAGATGCCAAAGACACAATCTAAGGATCACAGTTAACCCAAGATGGTAATGTGAATTCAAACAAAATTGAAAAGAAAAAGAGAATCAAAGAGGATTAAGCCAATGATGACCATTGGATCCTAAGCAATGAAAGCATCATAGATAAAGAAGAGGTTTTAATGAGGAGGCTTGAGACTAAAATCTGACAAAATAGAGGAAAACAAATTCTCAAAATTCACCTAGAACCAATATTATCACTCCTATAACTATGCATACTGGGTGATGCAATAGATATTATCTCTCCCTAAGATATTGTGGTGGAAGCAATAATCACTCTGTACCCCCTTATGGGGGAGGGATTAAGTCCCGAAAGTGGCGCAAAAACATAATTTTTTCCCAGATATAAGATTTAATCATGTGTTTGGCTCAGAGAACTTCCCATCGATAATGTGGGAAGGTGAGATATCAAAGGAGAAACATCAAAATCAAGAATATAAAGTATCAAGCAAGACTCAAAAGGCTAGAAGAAACCAAGGAAAGACTAATGAAAGTTTTCTCCCCAGTGGAGTCACCAATTTTTTACTATGGTAAAGTTCCCCCTGTGGACAGGTGAAACCCTCCTTTGGATCAAGACCCCTCTCGATCCAAGATAGAAGAAAACAAATGGTGAACTAATTTCCTCTTAGACCTATTTCGACAATTATATTGATAAGGAAGAGATGGATGACTCACCTTTTTACGAAAGTTTTCCTCGCTGCTCCTGCCTTTGACCTTGATGTCCAAGCTCCTAGGTGAAAAAAAAGTCTGGGAAAGAACAAAGATAAACCTCCTTCTTTCACACTATATTGTTAAGTGAAAATAGATCTATCTATGATTAATTTAACAACAATAGACATGCATACATTTGAACACATAGACATGAGAGGAATAAACTAAGTTATGTATTAATGGAAAGCCAACAAAATGGAAGCACTTACAATATCAAGTTTGATGTTGCAACAACTTCTCCAAGCTCTCCTATCCAACCCCTTGTATCTCACACAATCATAAGTGTTAGCACTAAGAATCACCTTCATATTGCATGGAAGGCAAGCCCAGTACCCATCAGGTTATATATTAATGTAAGAGTGTTTTAAAGGGTCAAATGGAAAGGGACTCAAAATGATAATGTTCCAACTCAGAAAATAGGGCTAGCATGCACCAACAATCAAGGTCTTGGCTAATTTCAATCAGTAATTTGGGAGTAAGTATGAATATAGGGAAGACTTGAATGAGAGGAATGTAAGGGCTATTGTAAACAACAGGTGCACAAAATCCTAATGAAGAAATTTTCTTAACACAATATATTCTTGAACTTAGAAACTAAGGAAGCTAAATAAACATTATGATAATATAATGATAAAACATCCACCATCACATCACCATAATCATTCATGTGAATATTTCAAGGCATGAACATTTAGCATCAGATAACAAATAAGTTGAAAGAGAAGCTGATTTCTATTAGCCAAAAAGTCTTAAGTCCAGTACATAACTAGATCACATTCACTTCATCAAAAGATTACAGTCTAAGGGAGCCTTTCTTAACCATCCCACATTTTGAAAAATTGAGAGAGGTTTTTGTTATTTGGAATGTTATGAACAAAAACCTCCTCTAGTTTTCAAAAATACCTTCTCAATTGTTCATAATCCAAGTTTCAAGTTAGTGACCCAAAAATGGTAAAATAACTCTGCACAATTAGTTTTCTTCCAGAATTTAGGTAGCGAATTTAGGTAGCACTCACCTGTGTGTCTACATGAAATTCGGTAGCGTAAATCCATGGGTGCTTTTGATGCTTGGAATCTTGTGAGAGTGTTGTCAATTCTTGTTCTTGACACTTGGCACCTTAACCAATCTTGTGCTAACATAGGCTCCATGGGGGATAGAGTCCTCCCTGTGAGGCTCTAAGAACTCTTGTAGTTTTAGTGACTTATCCTTTGGGCTTGTGGAGTCATTCTCTGCTGCATCTTGTTGAAGACAACCTACTGACAAATTATGTTACTCTACTTTCAAACAAACACACCTGCTCTTGATGGAGCTTATTTATGTACAAAACCTAAGCTAACTAACTTTTACAATGGGCTAGGTGAAGGGAAACTTCCACCAAAGCCATTCAAGCAACTTGCTGACATGAGTCTTTATAATGCCAATGATTGACGAAAGACAAGAGGAATATGACAATGGTTTGAAAACATTTCCTATATCTCCTCTTACTGTTGCTGACACAATAAAGTTTACAAGTTCCAAATCATTTGAGAAATACAACTCCATATACACCCCTACAGGGTCATGAAAATGGTGAGAAAACACATGGGACTGATAACATATTTCTTTTTCCACTTCAAGTTTCTTATTGTAAACTGTGGGTACAAGTGGAAGAAGGATTGACATAGGTGGTTGTTGATCCACTGATGACTGTTGATTTACTTCTGGTTGTGTATAAATGATCTCTTCATGTGCCTCAACTAAGGGATGCTCCTCTTCAAACAACTATTCCAACTGGAGACTGAAATGTTGCTGCAGGTTGCTTTCAGTGATCTCATAATTTATTATAAACTGCTCAACCTCTATTGGAGAAACATGCATGATGAACTGCTGATCTGGACTTTTCTGTTCGTCATCTCTCTTCTCATGTCTGCTGCAATTCCCCTTTGTCTGAAAATATAGAAGTTGAGGGTTTCTCTTAGTATTTGCTGCAAATCCCAAGTTGTTACAAAAAAATTGCTCATCATCATTATAATTATCAAATACTGGGACATCAGAATAAAATCCTGAAGGCTTCTGCATAGAATAATCAACAATTGGATCTTGAAACTGATTTTGAAAAACATCACTTCTCTCATCATCAACAACCTTTACATCAAAATCTGAATCAAAGGGTACATAAGGAGAAAGATAGTCCCCTTGATGTTCGTCATGATGGCTACAATTTCTCCTAGTTTGTAAATCTGAAAACTGTGAATTACTCTTACAAATTTCTATTGGCTTTTGACCAACAAAAAAATGATCCTTATGATTCATAACTAAAGCAACTAACTCTTCAGATTTATGAAAATAAGAAATAATGATATTCAGAGAACCTTCAACTTCTTCATTACTCCTTTTTAATTCATGTATATGGGAAAACACATCATCGTGAAGATCAGAAGAGAGATGCGGTAGATTTTGAGGGAGATATTCTTCTCTATTTGCATTTCCAACCTGAGAATGCAATTCATATTCTTCACAACAATTATCAAATGCAAACTCATCTAAATAGTACCTTTTATAATGTCCAATGAATACTCTGTGAAAATCCTTCAAGAATGAAATGGTGGAAAGAGGTAAAGAGAAATACCACTGACGTGCATCACCATACAAGGAATGCATGAACATCTTCATGTTGTAGGTCCAGTAGATCCATGCATTCATGAAACTTGAGGAGGTGTTCTGCAGGATTGTCTTCCTTGTTCTCTCTGAAGATAGGAAACAAATCTCCCCATTATGACAAATTAGGTACTGGATGTGGGAAACCAAGAACTGAAGAGAAGTCAAGAGGTGCAAACCTCTGAGCCAAAAGAGAAGCAAATGCTTTTGAAATTTGAATATTATGGAGTCGCCACTAAATCCATCCTTCATGGAGTTGCCAGATAGATGATCACAACCGAAAAAGTGCCCAGATTTCGTCTATCATCAAAGCTGGGACTGTGTCGTCTAACTTGCTTCAATATCCTCTCCTCGACAATGGTGCCAAAAATGTTAGCACTAGGAATCACCTTCAGATTGCATGGAAGGCAAACCCAGTACCCATCAGGTTATATATGAATGTAAGAGTGTTTTAAAGGGTCAAATGGAAAGGGACTTAAAATGATAATGTTCCAACTCAGAAAACAGGGCTAGCATGCACCAGCAATCAAGGTCTTGGATAACTTCAATCAATAATTTGGGAGTAAGTATGAATAGATGGAAGACTTGAATGAGAGGAATGTAAGGGCTATTGTAAATGTCAGGTGTACAAAAACCTAATGAAGAAAGTTTCTTAACACAAGATCTTCTTGAACTTAGAAACTAAGGAAGCTAAATAAACATCATGATAATATAATGATCAAACATCCACCATAACATCACCACAATCATTCATGTGAATCTTTCAAGGAATGAACATTTAGCATTAGATAGAAAATAAGCTGAAAGAGAAGTTGTTTCTATTAGCCAAAAAGTATTAAGTCCAGTACATAACTAGATCACAGTCACTTCATCAAAATATTACAGTCTAAGGGAGCCTTGCTCAACCATCCCACATTTTGAAAAACTAAGAGAGGTTTTTGTTAGTTGGAATGTTATGAACAAAAATATCCTCCAGTTTTCAAAAATACCTTCTCAATTGTTCATAATCCAAGTTTCAAGTTAGTGACTCAAAACTGGCAAAATAACTCTGCACAATTTGTTTTCTACCAGAATTTAGGTAGCGCTCGCCTATGTGTCTGTGTGAAATTCGGTAGCATGAATACATGGGTGATTTTTATGCTTGGAACCTTGTGAGAGTGTTTCCAATTCTTGTTCTTGACACTTGACACCTTAACCAATCTTGTGCTAACAATAAGTATGATGCTCTTAATTCCCCTCCTACTCTTGAATGTCTTAAGATTAGAAGTATGATACTATGGAATTCTCTCCCTCTTTTCACTCAAGCATGGCATTCATTATATGGGCTTGGAAGCATCACAACCATATGATAGTTTTGAGGAGAGGATGTGGGCAAATGAGGATTTGGATCAATCAACTAGATTGACCTTGCCTTGAATAGAGTAAATCTCAAACCAATCCTTTAACCAACTAAGATCTCTTGGAAACAACCTCACAAATCAAGGAGAAATGGTTGCAAAAACTTCATCGCCCCCCCATAACTATACACAGGGTGACTATTGCTCCCTAAGACACTCTGGGGGAGTGATGATCAAGGTTTCATCACTCCTTGTATATGGGAGGGGGGTGATGAAGCTCATTTAAGGCCAAAATCTCAAGGAAAAATGTAGTATCTTGACCTCCAATTGATAGGTTTCTCTTCCAACTTGTCTAGGGGCCACGAATAACACTTATTCATGGTGATGAAGTTGTGACACTTAAGTACAAATATTACGACACTTGGTAAAGTGCGGCACTTGGGTGAGATATTTGTTAGCACAACAATTTGGTGTGTAACACCCCTGAATAGGTGTAGTTATTAGTGGACAATGGAGGGTACTATTCTCTACTTGGATACATTTGAATAAATTGTTCAAGCGGTGGTTAATGAGGAGAAAATAGAGGCCTAGAGGTCTTTGTTATTGGCTAGGGTGACCCTTTGCATTCGTTGAGCCATAAATGGAAGATTATACAACCTGGTGAGATCGTTCAGTATTTAGGTATTCCCTTTGGTATCTATATCTTTCTTGTTGTTCAAGGGAGGTGGATCATGGCCATGTTTGGAGACAAAACTTCAAGGTTGGTGTAACCTTGATCCACATCTTGTTGGGAACATTACATTTTATTGCTTGAGATTTTTAGAGATAAACTGTGTATACAATTTTGAAACGTCCAACATTTTGAGTGGACACTCCACCCATCATCATGGAAAAATAAAGCTAAAATAATAATCGAAAGAGTGATGGGGTGGATAGGTTAAAAATTAAGGTTAACCATTGTGAAAAAAGAGTTACAACACATTGTGAAAAATGATTAAAATAGTAAAGGAGTTGTTGGAGATAAGAGTTATTTAATGCTAACGTTAAAATTGAAATTGAAAGAAAGGGTTAAAGAAAATAAAGTTTAGGAAAGTATAATTTATTAATTTTATAGTTCTAAGGAACGAAAAGGGTGTAGATGGATAAAAAAGAGGAGAGGGGTAAAAAATAAAAAAATACACAATAACACTAGTGGCTAGGGATAGAAGCTAAAAATTAAATCAAGAAATTGAAAAGAAATAAAAAGGGCTAAGGCTTAATACGATGGATAGTGGGTTTCCAAGATTGGCTAAGTTTGTAGCCATATTCCTGATTAAAATTATTAGAATGTTTTTTAATTTCAAATGCTCCCCAAATCATACGAGAGGAGTAATAGGGTTCTGAAGCTAGAATTTCAGTTTGGTCAAAGAAAATGAGATGCTTAGATTTGTGGGTGTGTTCGACAATAGATGACTTAGAGATGTGGTTGTTGAAGGTGTTGACTATATGTTCTTTGAGATAGGATTTAAATGATCTACTAGTTTGGCCTATGTATGAATTGTCATAGGAGCAGGGAATATTGTAAACTCTTTGTTCAAACATAGGGTCATGTTTGTACTTAGTTGTTCTGAATAATTGTTTAAGGATTTATGGGGCTTAAAGAGAGTTGTAATATTCTTTTTGGAAAAAATATTAGAGATGTAATCTGTAGTACGTTAGATATAGGGAATATAAATGAGAGCTAAATGTGGGGATGAATGATCATTTTAGATTTAGAATTATGGGATAAGTGAAAGGCCTTGTTGACTTGAGAAATTGAATGATAATTGGCCACAAGGGCCTTAGTCAGGTGGGATTTTTCTTTCTCAAGATTCAAAATTTGAATGGCTCAAGTAATGAGAGTCTTAATAACGACATATTTTTGGGCACGGTGATAGTGAGAATGAGCATGAAGGTATCGATCAATGTGAGTCTTTTTCCTATAAACTTGGTGGGTGAGGGTTCCATCGAGAAAATGGTTAATGAGAACATCCAAAAAGGGTAGATAGTTTTCATTTTGGATTTCGATAGTAAATTAGATATGGGGTGAAATGTTGTTAATATTGTTAAAGAAAAAGGTCAAAGAGGGATGGCCATGAGGCCAAACAATGAAGGTATTATCAACAAATTAAATCCAACATTTGGGTTTAAGATGAAAGTTGTTTAAGGCCTAATCCTTGAAATGTTCCATAAAAATATTGACGACAACTAGGGATAAGGAGGACCCCATGGATGTACTTTTTGTTTGTTCATATAATATTCCTTTAAAGGTGAAAAAATTCGAGGTGAAACTGATTTTAATAAGGTTAAAGGTTTTAGGGTCCACTAATTTGGAGATAAGGTCAAGGGCTTCCCTCACCCAAGGTCAAGGACACCCTCACCCACCAAGTTTAAAGGAAAATAGATCACATTGATTGATACCTTCATGTCCATTGTCACCATCACCTTGTCCAAAAATATGTTATTCTTAAAACTCTTGTTACTTGAGCCATTCAAATTCAAGATCATCATTGCCTTGAGAAATAAAAATCCCACATAAAAAAGGCCCTTGTGTCCAATGGTTATTCAATTTCTCAAGCCAACAAGGAATTTTTCTTAGCTTGCCATTCTAATTCTAAAAACACTCGTTCCTCTTCCCCACCTTTAGCTTTCATTTCTCTTCCCTATATCCAAGCTACTACATATCACATCTCTAAGATAAAATAATATTAAAACTCTCTTTAAACTCCGTAAAACCCTTAAACAATTATTCAAAACAAATAAGGGTAAATCTAACCCCACACTTGGTCAATGAGTTTATAAAATTTCTTGCTCATGTGGTCAATTATACATAGGTCAAATCAGTATATTATTTAAATCCTGTCTCAAAGAACATATAACTGACACCTTCCACAATTGCATCTCTAAGTTGATGATCATTTAACACTCACACAAATCTAATAATCTCATTTTCTTTGACCAAACTAAAATTTTAGCTTTAGAACCCTATTACTCATCTCGTATCATTCAACAAGTGATGAAAATTGAAAAAATCCTAATAATTTTAATTGAGAAGATGGATACAAACTTAACCAATCGTGGAAACCCACAATTTGATCGTATTGATCATTATCCCTTTTTCTTCAATTTGATCGTATTGATCATCAACCTTTTTCTTTCTCGATTTAATTTTAGCTTATATCCCTGGCCACTAATGCTAATCTTTATTTTTTACTTTTTTATCCCTCTCCTCCTTTTTATCCATCTTGGCCCTTTTTGTTCCTTTGGAAATATAAAATAGTAAATTATATTTCCTAAAATTTATTTTCTTTAACCCTTTCTTTTAATTTCGATTTTAACATTAGCATTAAATAACTCTCATTTCCAACACTCCTTTACTATTTTAATCATTTTTCATAATGGCTTGTAACTCTTTTTTCGCAACGGGTTGTAACTCTTTTTTCACAATGATTAACCTTATTTTTTGCCCTATAAATATCCACCCTCACACTCTTTTCTATTATTATTTTACTTTATTTTTCCTTGATGATGGGTGGAGTGTCCACTCGAAATGTTGGACGTTTAAAATTTGTATACACAATTTATCTCTAGAAAGCTCAAGCAACATTATAACTAACTATGAAAACCTACACACTTAGAATGTTGCAATTGTTGATATAATTTTAGCAGCAAGGGACATATATTAGTCTTCTTGTCTTTTTTCTCTTTTATCATAATTAGAATGTATTTTCAAAAATTTTCTTTGGGGAAAGTAGGTTGCGTTGAAAGGGATTCCTTTGGTGCTTGGGGTATTTATGCTTCTCAATGGATCAAGGGGTTTGGATCTCCCTGACATAAGAGCTCAATGAGAGACACTTGTTAACAAATGGGTAGTCCACATGGTGGAGGGGGAAGCTCCTTAGTGACTTTTATTTTTCCACCAAATCCAACAAGCTCTTCATATGTATATTAACAAAGGACATTTTCCATTGTGTGACATAATTGATAATGCTAATGCCTTCATTCTTTTAGTTTCATCTATATTCTTAAAAGGGCATGTATTTCATGGTAGGTAGTTTCTAGGTTTCTCACAATTCAATCTAAGGGGCAAGAAATGCTTGGGATTTGGCATCAAACCCAATTTGGAAGTTTATGTCCCTAGGTGGAAAAAATGGCCTCTTTAATGTGCTTCGAAGGAAAAGAGAGCCTTTTGATATTAACCATGCTAAAACGCTAAATTGTTCAGACAAATTTGTGTTAGAGGGCCTCTATAGTAATAATTTTAAAGGTTGTCTCTTTAAAATTCAGTGTCATGTGTCAAGGCCATTTTGGGGGTGTTACATCTTGGATTTGAACAAACGATAAGTCTATTCATCGAAGTACAAAACCTATAAGGAACTCTTGTAAGTTATACCTATTTTTACATCAGTAGATCCTCCCTTCACTTTTGGTTGGATCTTATATGAAACAAGGGGGGAGTCCCTAATAAGACTCCAAGTTTGTCATTTCTAAAATTGTTAATAAAATCAGATTTGTATTATGTATGTTATGTTTTAATTTTTCAGATAAAAGAGTGAGAAGACAAGCAAGACTGAGTTCCTTGTACTTTTGGAAAATGGAGTCTCAACATTAGTTGATGAAGAAGTTTGATATGCAATGAATAAATCAACAAGATATATAGTACATCAATCTTGCTAATTAAATCAACCATATTAACACATAAATATGCATAAAAAGATTACAAAAAACACCATTTCATTTCTAGTGCAATATCTACCAATATAAGGTGCAACCATCCAAGTATAAAAAGCAACAACAACCTTCAAAATAGTAGAAAAAAAACAACCTTTCAATCATATACCAATTTGGTTACATCCAAAGGTCATAGGGATGCCACTTCATAAACCCTTCTTTACACATCCAAACAACCTAGAAAAAATGTGCAACAAATATCAAATAGAAGACATATACTTGCAAAAAACAAGGTAGCATCCCAAGCATCAACATGATCAACCATCCCAATAGAATTCTACTTTCATTCACTTAGAGCCTTTCCTCCCTTTAACCTAAAAATGGCATTGTTCTTGGCCCTCTAGGAGAATTTCTCAACCTCAACTTTCGATTTGCAAGTGATGAGTGCTTCTCCTTTCATAACTTTTCTCCCCAACTAATTTACAATAAAATTTTATTGAGAATACTCTAGAAAGTTTTAGATCTATCTTTCCTCGAAGGAATAATATTAAAATATAGTAAAATGGTCTAGAAATTCCTCCAGCTCGGAATTTAGGATCACTTTGATTAATCTAAGAAATTGAAATAGTCCACGTCACCACTTGTCCTCCCCAAGGCTACAAAGTTTTTCCATTTGGCTCTTGAATCCATTAAAATATTATTTGAATGCCTCAACAGGTGCACTCTAGGAGAATGTGCAATAAATGAGTTAAACAACTCCTTAGATCTAGGGCACCCTCCTTGAATAGGTCTATCTTTTGTCAAATATATCAATGAAGTATGATGAACCTCCTTTAAATATGTAGTGTTACTCAATGTTTACTTTTCTTCCTTACGTGTGAACCATGGGTCAATTGTCCATTCCACTATCAAGGCACTCCCCATGCCTTTTATGACTTTTACCATGTCAAGGGCTTTATATGCCATGTGATAACATCTTTCTTTTAGTGCTCTCAAGTGGGCTTCTCTAAATAATTGTTATTTTCTTGATATATGCAGTACTCTAGATGCTTCTAGGTAGATCTCTCTATTGGGGAGTGATATATGCTTTAAATGAATGCTTATCTATAATTTTCTTATTTATAAGTTTTCATGGAGAGTTCTTTTTTCAAATGTGTGCTTAAGTGCCAAATGCCACTTTTTTATTAGGGTGCTCCTTATATTATGCCTTTTGACCACTTAACAATATTTAAATACTTGTTTTTAGATGAAGCACCATAGGTGAGTGTGCAAGTGAAGACTTGGATCTAGGATTCCCTTATAAAATAAAATAAACAAATTCCTCGTAGTTGGGTGCTCTTCCATAGTAATTTTATTTCATTCTTGAGACAAACATGTATGGACCATATTATCGCACAAACTGTAGGTTGGTAAAATCCCGACCCAATCCACAAGATGGCGATAACTGTGGGAGAGTCTACCCTTTGTCACCTTAGATAAACCCTCCCCTTGCTTTAGTGAAGGAAAAATCCTACACAAGGGGGGAATACCGGGTGACCCTAAGGGGATTGAGATGGAGGATGGAGAGATGGTAAGTGAAACCCCTATAGGTCAATGATAGAGATGATGGAAGTATTGAAAATGATTCTTGTAGAAGGACACACAGTTTCCAAGTGATAGATACATGCAAAACAATGTTATCCCTTCTCGGAAGAAGACAAATAATGGATATATAAGCCTTTAAGCGAAGGGGAACAAAAAAGAAACCTTCAGGTCCCAAAATTGCATTAGTTATAGAAATATATATCAACAACATAAAATGACAATGGATGCAAATTTAACCATCCAAAATCTAGTACAAGATATCAGAAATAAAGCTAGCAAAGACTAGTCAATCTTCCAATTATTAAAGTGAGCTTTTGATGGTGATTATGGTTGTTTATTATGTGTTATCAACAATTTATTATAACAGCCAAGTGGATGTAGAATTTGTTTTCTACAACAGAAAAATCCAACCACAAACATTAACAAGTAATTCGTCATAAAGATAGACAATGAGCAACATAACAATAATAGACGTTTACAATTAAAGTTCAGTGGTTGGTAAGTGTGCAACAAGTAAAAGAGAGATTTTTCTACAGCCCTAATGGCTGTATCTTTAATTTTATAACAACAAAAAAATTATTGGCCTAAAGAGGATGCTCTTAGGGCATAAGCAAGCTTATAAAACTAAGAAAAGATTCCAACTTGAAAAAAATCAATATCTCGAGAGATCATGCATTCACATGGAATAAATGATTAGTGCCTTTCCAAATGAGTTATGGAGTCCTCTTATAATAGGTTATATCTACTATCTCCCTTAGGGCAAGTAAAATCTAACAAGGTAAATCTAGGAGGGTGTAAGCCATTTTACTCCTCCTAGAAACCTTTGCAATAACTTCTTTTACAAGAAACAATGATAAAACTTGGTGGAGGGTGTATGCCCTTATACTCCTCCAAGGATCCCAATAGCAACCATGGAACAAGAAATACAACTAACAATATGCAGATTTTTCTCACCAATTCCAAAAAATGCCAAGACAAACCCTAGCTACCAAGTATTTTTCATCACCAAAGCAAGAGGAAGAACTTCCAAGAGATAGTCCACCACTTCACTCCAAAATACTAGAGATAAACCATAGCAAAAGAGAATGAGAAGATGAATTTTCCCAAGAGGGGCGCAAATTTCAGCCAAGAATCCTATCCAAGATGGGAGAGCTATGATAAAAATGAAATAAGAATGATCCTTATTTATAAAAAATTCTCTAAAAAGTGTTTTCCACTTAACTTTAGGGTAAACCACAAAGTAAGGGGTCAACAACCCTTACTTTCCCCCTTAGGGAAACATTTTGGCACTTTTAGCAAATCATTGGGCTTGGATATGAAACGTTGGGCCTCCAAAGGCCTCCCTCTCAAGTGATAGGGTCTCCTCCATGAATCCAAGGCCTCCCTACATCCAAAATATTCCAAGTGTCAATTCAACCACACCACCACACCAAACCCTAGCTCTAGGGTAACGCCAAGCCCTCTAAAGGTGATGTTTTGACCTCCAAAGGCCAAATGTTGGGCTTGCATGGGAAATGTGAACTCATCCAATGTATCTCTCAAGCCTCCAAAGACTATCATCATCATCCAATATGCAGGCCATGGTATCCACCCTGTGGGCTTCATGCCCCAAGGAAGTCCAAGCTAGGTTTGTTCTTCCAAAACTGTCCACCAAGAAAGGTCCTACAAAGACAGTGAATATGCCCTCCAAGGATGTCAAGTAAAACATATCATGATAATTAAATCAAATCAATAAAAGAGTCACCTAAGCATGTGCATCGAAAACCACCTCATCAAATTAAACAAGTGCTTAAAGACCCTATGCAACTTGCCAAATTTAGGTATGGGAGGGTTGACAAAGTGACCTATTGGCTGAATCATCCCCTAAGTCAAGGAGTGTTTCTCGGGTGGACCCCCCTCTAAGAAATGTGTATAAGATGAAGTGTATGGGGGAATGACTTTTGGGCATGGGGTTCATGACATACAAGGGATTGTAGTGTCTCATTTATGGGTTCCTTTTTAGAGGGTGTGTTGCACCTTCATTTTCAATGCATCCTTTTTCTAAGAGCATTTATTTCCTTTTGTTCTTTTAATATGTTTCCAAGTTGAAACCAAGGTGGGGCTTCAACCTAAGAATGAAAAAAAATGCCCACCTTGACTCTACCCTGGTCACATTATGTTTCCCCAAGTTGAATAAAATGCGTGAGACTTCTACCTAAGCATGAAAAACATTTCCCACACATGCCCTACCTTGGTTGGAATTTTTACATTTGTTATTTTTCATGGGTCCCATCAGTTTCTTATGAGAGACATTTCATTTTCCTTAGGATCCTTGGGTGAGCATCTAGAAGGTCTATGATTGGATTTTATTTTTTTCCAGCTACATTTCCCTCTGGGCATTCAACCCCTTTTTCCCATGAAATGAGGGACAATCCCTTCTTGGGTCAATACACCTGAGAATCCAAAAAGATAAGGAGGCGAGGGGAGGAAGTGTGGAAAGTGGTAAGTATGATCGATAATGGAACGATGACTAGTCAAGAGGACCTCCCAATAGAAAACCCATCCCTAAGGGTGACCACTTACTAGGGCACAATGTCAACCACCAAGGTGAAACAGGGAAAATAACATAACTTCCAAGAAGATGTTACATAATCAAAAGTAGTTTTAAATGCAACATACTCAAATGCCTCAAATATTGAAATCACACTCACCATAATACTTGACTTGTACCTCATGGAGGAAGACCCATTACCTTCCAGAAGAAAGATGGTGTGGCGGGCACCATCATGATGAATCTGAGATCTATGGTGGTGAGGCGAGCCTCTGTCTATGCAAGTGGATGCTATCATCCATCTATCTCTCGATACTCCATGTCTGCAACCTGAGGGCCTTGAGACACCATATCCTTAGTTATCCCTAGGAAATGGGGATAACAAACCATATCATCCTCTTAAAATCATCGAATGTGGCAAGGGTTCAATGAAGCGTTATGCCTCCAAATATGCAATCTTTCCTCAAGAAGTGTGACATGCCTCAAAATATGATCCTCAATGAGAAAACCTGCCTCCAAATATGTCAACTCAACACTCAAATACGCCTTAAAATACATGATCATACTCTAATCATATGAAAGAAAAGGAAAATCCACATTACGAACATACACATAGCCTTGATGCAATTCTATCGAAAGAATGCAAATTGGAGTTTTCATTTTCTTATGGTAACCACTAGCTCCATATGGGGATGCACACTCCTACAAGATGAAAGAGAGCTCTATAATATCCAAGGGCCATTGTCGTGCATGATGTACCTTCCAAGAAGAGAAAGGTTTTAAAGAGAGGATGTGATGGATCCAAAACTTTACATCTCCATCACCCCTAGCATGCAATCCAACATATTCTTTCCCACTTTAGATTTATTACAAAGAAAATTTGAGTGTCCTTATTTAACCAACCACTCTCAGGAGGCTTTACAAAAAATTCATGAGCCAATATTCTAAAGGGAAACATAGCATGAATGAAAACCTAATGCTTAGAATGTCTAGCTTATTATTCCTACCCTACACTAGAACATGAAGGAAAATATGCTAAGTGTAGTTAAAGAGATAATGAAACCATGCAAGTATCTCATGTAATGCGTGGGATATTCCCTTATGTTTGGTGTGGTTGGGGGTGGTTTGCATGACATCAAATATCATCCACACATATGCTAGAACCTCCATCATGGTGTGTCCAGGGATGAAAGTGAATCGCTAAAAACATGAAAGGATACTAAGTTCATGTTGGCACAGGGGTAGACCCAGGGTTCAACACTACAACAATGCACCAACAAAACCCTAACTACAGACCCTTTCAGAAACACCTGTGACGCAGATGAAGTCTCACCCGAGGTAGAGGTAGGGGTGGTTGCAAGACTCAGGTGTCTGCAACCTTAGCTGGGACACAAATCTGTGATTATAACACTTAGCAATCACCTAGCATAGATTATTTATCAATATTCAACCCTTATGATACTTCGCAGATATCACAGAGCATCACAGTATGTACTTAGATCTAAGATAATTCAACACTTAGCCACAACAAGATAGAATAGATTTGGCAGATCAAGCATTAAGCATCTTACATACCAGATCTAACGTTCATTCATATCTCATAAGCACAAAGCATAAATAGATCTATCTAAACACATCAAAGCACTTAACAAAGGAAGAGACTGTTGGAGTTACTTCACACACACCTAGGATTTATTTTTCCTAAGGTTATTCCTTGTTTATTATTCGTAATTAGTCATTATCCAGTCTCCTATATTTTAAAAGAGAATATTCCACCTGGAGAATATTCTCTTTCAGTTGACACTTCAGTTTGACTAATTGAGTTGAGTTTAGATGTTGCATTGGTTTTATCACCATGCAACATTGGGATCATCACCATGCTAATTCAACCTTGCCTTGGGATCATCGCCAAACTGGTGCATTAGCGTTGATTCCCTGAGTTAATTCCTCACTACTCTTTGTTCAACCATTTAATTCAAGACTAGTTGACTAGTTAACTCAACTAGGTGGCAGTTCACTCCTGTAACTGCCTGAGAGACTAGACTAGGTGGCAGTTTACTCCCGTACCTGTTGGTGTGTGTCCAGATCACTCTGACCACCACTATGGCTCATT